>OY986956.1:510000-512500 GCA_963920595.1 Eimeria praecox
ATATATATATATATATATATATATATATATAATAATAATAATAATAATAATAATAATAATATAGGCTAGCTGTGTGTTGTTAATTCTATTAAAATTATAAAATCTATTACAATTACAAACATACAAACGTTTGTGTTAATATAAGAAAAAACATATTAATTAGGTTTTAGGGCCAACAAACCCTAAACCCTAAACCCTAAACCCTAAACCCTAAACCCTAAACCCTAAACCCTAAACCCTAAACCCTAAACCCTAAGGTCCTGGGCCAATGCCTGCTCTTCCCAAATGTGTGCTACTAACAGCTTTGTGTCTTCCAATGAGAAGATGCAGCTTCATCATATCGCAGTACTTATTGCTGCTGCTGCTGCTGCTGCTGTTGCTGCTGCTGCTGCTGCTGCTGCTGCTGCTGCTGCTGCTGCTGCTGCTGCTGCTGCTGCTGCTGCTAGGTTTAATAAACTGAGGGTATCCCCACTTTGTTAGGGTTTGGGGTTTTCTATATTTATTGCTGACGTACGGCGTCTTCACTATATACCGAGGAAGGCTCCAACGAACCCCTCCTCTATACTTTTGTAGTCTGCAGCAGCAGCAGCAGCAGCAGCAGCAGCAGAAGCAGCAGCAGCAGCAGCAGAGGCAGCACACACTCACATTATGCTGTTGCTGCAGCAGCAGATTGTTGCTATGCTGAAGCAGCAGATAGAGCAGCAGCACCAGATTGTGTTGGGGCCCCACACACTGCAGCAGATAAAGCCCCTCCGAGTGTATATACACCTCAAACGTCAGCAGCAGACACAGCAATATCACAATTAGGGTTTAGGGTTTACTGTTTAGGGTTTAGGGTTTAGGGTTTAGGGTTTAGGGTTTAGGGTTTGAGCGGACTTGTACGTCCAACTCGACTTCCATCGATCGAGGAGAGGAAGGCTGAGCCGCATCTTCACAGAATCAACGCTGCAGCAGCAGCAGCTGCTGCTGCTGTTGTTTTGCTGCTGCTGCTGCTGCAGCAGCTGCAGCAGCTGCTGCTAATGCTATGATACCCTCGGGCCCGGAACTGCGGAGGTGTTAACTCCTAACACAGCAGCAGCGGCTGCTGCTGCTGTTGCTGCTGCTGCTGCTGTTGCTGCTGCTGCTGCTGCTGCTGCTGTTGCTGCTGCTGCTGCTGTTGCTGCTGCTGCTGCTGCTGCTGTTGCTGCTGCAGCAGTGAAGCGGTGGCTGCTGCACTTGGGCGTCTTGGATATACTTAATAATATATTAATGTTATATATAATTAAATATAAAATATAAAATAGAAATAATTAGAGATAATAATAATAAAATATATTATTAAATTAGATTGATGCTGCATGCAAGATAACAGATGGGGCTGTCGACGTCAACCCTCCTCCATATAATGATGCCATCAAACCCTAAACCCTAAACCCTAAACCCTAAACCCTAAACCCTAATTAAAGGAGTTTGATCTATGGCTGCAGCTATATATGAAAGGCAGCCAAGGAACGCTCTGTTTCTCTCCCCACCCCTCAGCCTCAGCCTCTAAAACCCTAAACCCTAAACCCTAAACCCTAAACCCTAAACCCTAAACCCTAAACCCTAAACCCTAAACCCTAGACAGTATTGTTCTTCAAGTTCTTCTTGTTTTTCTGAGTGAATTGCTAGAGTTGACGCCTTCTTCAAGGCAGGCAGCGCCGACCTTGCTGCTGCTGCTGCTGCTGCTGCTGCTGGTGGCGTTGCAGCAGCAGCTGGACTGTAGAAACAGCAACAGCAGCAGCAACAGCACCAACAGCAGCAACAGCAGCAACAGCAGCAGCAGCAGCAGCAACTGCTGCATAGGAGCCGTAGGGATGATGGAGATGCCCACGACCCCCTCCACTGTAGGCCCGCCCTAGTCCCCACAGCAGCAGCAGCAGCAGCAGCAGCAGCAGCAGTTGTTGCTGTTGCTGTCTGTAGCAATGTGTCCAGCCCTTGTCCACCCCCAACCCCCGCCACCTCGGCAGCTTAGGGGGGAGGCGAGGGGGGCCCCCCAAGGGAGGGGCCCCCAAGGGGGCCCCTCCCTTGGGGGGCCCCCCGGGGTGTTATCTGAAGGGTCTCAGCGTGCATGCGAAACCAGGGGGCCCCTATGTGGGGCCCCCAAGACAGCAGCTGAGGGCCCTGGGGGCCCCATGGGGGCCCTGTGTTGGGATCAGATGCTCAGCTTCATATCGCAGGTTGCTGCAGGAGCAGCAGCAGAACCTCAACAACAACAGCAGCAGCAGCAGCAGCAGCAACAGCAGCAACAACAGCAACAACAGCAGCAAGACAGGGGACCCTCCCAGACATTGCAAACAAACTCCTCAGCTGCTATGGGAGCAGCACAAACCACTGCTGCTGCTGCTGCTGCTGCTGCTGCTGCATCGAGTTGCACTGCTGTAGATACACCTCAGGTGCAGCAAGAAGCCTCAGCTGCTGCATCACCTACACCTAACAGACGCCGCCGCAAGGCCCAGCAGCAGCAGCAGCAACAGCAGCA
>OY986956.1:517500-525000 GCA_963920595.1 Eimeria praecox
TAGCTTCTATGCAGCAGCAAATAGGCCCATCCACACAACTGCAGCAGCAGCAGCAGCAACAGCAGCAGCAGCAGCAGCAGCAGGAGCTGCGGCGAGTCTTGTGCACGTCTCTCGCGGTGGTGGAGGTCTGGCAACGAGAGCAGCAGCAGCAGCAGCAGCAGCAGCAGCAGCAGCAGCAGCAGCAGCAGCGATGTTGTGGAGGAGAGCTGCAGCACCGTCGGTTGCTGTCTTCTCTGAGGGTTTTGCTGCTGCAGCGGCTTCGCTGTGTTGCTGTTTCTGCTGCCAGATAGTCAACAATGTGTATAAAGTGCTGCTGCTGCTGCTGCTGCTGCAGCAGCAGCAGCAGCAGCAACAGCAGCAGCACGTACCCCGTGCAGGCCCGTCGCCTGCATGTCTTAGGTATTTATGAAGTGATTTTGTTTGTCTCTCACAGAGTAATTGCTGCAGGCAGCAGCAAATGTTGCTGCTGCTGCTGCTGCTGCTGCTGTTAGCTGTCAGCAACAGCAGCAGCAGCAACAGCAGCAGCAGCAGCAGCAGCAATTTATTTGATGCTTGTAGCATTAGCTGCATGCGTTAAGAAGACGCATGCTTTTGGGGCTTTCCCTTCTTTTTCTTTTTTTGTTTGAGCTATTCGTCCTCCCCCCCCCGGCGCAGCTAGCTACAGCTAGCTATAGCTAGCTACAGCTAGCTACTAGCTAGCTACAGCTAGCTACTAGCTAGCTACAGCTAGCTACTAGCTAGCTACAGCTAGCTGCTGCTGGGCTTGCACAGAGAGGCAAAGCAGCAACTGCAGCAAGGAGAGGGCCCCCATAGCTGAGGGGCCCCCTTGATCTTATCTTATCAGTTGATATGGCTTGCTGCTGCAGCAGCAGCAGCAACTGCTGCAGCAGCAGCAGCAGCAGCAACTGCTGCTGCTGCTGCTGCTGCTGCAGCACTGCCGCTACAACAGAGCGGTAAATTTCTGTTCTTTAGAAGAGGAGACGTTGAAGAGTTTGGGGCTTTGTTTGCATGCAATTAAAATATAATTAAAATAATATAATTAAAATAATATAATTAAAGTAATATAATTAAAATAATATAATTAAAATAATATAATTAAAGTAATATAATTAAAATAATATAATTAAAATAATATAATTAAAAGAGTATAATTAAAATAATATAATTAAAATAATATAATTAGAATAATATAATTAAAATAATATAATTAAAATAATATAATCAAAATGATATAATTAAAATAATATAATTAAAATAATATAATTAAAATAATATAATTAAAATAATATAATTAGAATAATATAATTAGAATAATATAATTAAAATAATATAATTAAAATAATATAATTAAAATATAATTAAAATAGTATAATTACAATAATATAATTAAAATAATATAATTAAAATAATATAACTAGAATAATATAATTAGAATAATATAATTAGAATATAATCAAAATAGTATAATTACAATAATATAATTGAAATAATATAATTAAAATAATATAATTAAAGTAATATAATTAAAATAATATAATTAAAATAAATAGTGCTCTTAGTATGTATTTGAGGGTAGAGACAAAGAGAAGACACATTGTTTTGTTTGTTTGTTTATTTGTTTATTTGTTTTATTTATTAATTTATTAACTTGTTAATTAATTAATTTATTTATTTGTTTTGTTTTATTTATTTATCTATTATCTTCTTGTTTATTTATTTATTCTACTATTTATTTATTTATTTATTTATTTATTTATTTATTTATTTATTTATTTATTTATTTGTTTTGTTTATTTTTATTTGTTTTCTTGTTTGTTTTTTGTTTGTTTGTCTTTATTTATTTGTATATTTGTTTATTTCTATATTTATTTATTATTTATTAATTATTATTTATTATTTATTCATTTATTTATTATTTATTTATTTGTTTATAATTTACTCTCTAAGTTATTTTATTATATTTATTTTATTTTATTTCATATTTTTAACAAATTAGCAAAATACAAAACAAATAAAATTAGAAAGAGACAAAAATTAAATTAATTTGAGGTGTATGTACACCTCAGAGATAACACATACAATCTCCTGCTGCTCCTGCTGCTGCTGCTGCTACTGCTGCTGCTGCTGCTGCTGCTGCACTTGAGCTGCAGATACACCTCAGCTGCAGCAGCAACTCGGAAGACAACTCACACTATAAGAGACAACAGTATATACGAGACAGCAACAGCAGCAGCAGCAGCACAACACATGCTGCTGCTGCTGCTATTGCCGCTGCTGTTGCCTCTGCTGCTGTTGCTGCTGCTGTTGCTGCTGCTGCTGCTGCTGCAGACGAAAGGCGTTTGTTATTTGTCTCTTCTTATCTGTCTCCTTACTCTTCTTTTTATTTGCTGCCTCTTCTTAATTAACTGTCTCTTCTTCTTGTTAACTGTCTCTTCTTATTATTAGCTGTCTCCTCTTACTATTAACTTTTATATCTAACTATCTCCCCCTATATTTAACTGTCTCTTCTAATATTTAACTGTCTCCTTTTATATTTAACTGTCTCTTCTTATATTTAACTGTCTCTTCTTCTTATTAACTATCCCCTCTTATAGTTAACTGTCTCCTCTTATATTTAACTGTCTCCTTTTATATTAAATTGTCTCTTCTAATATTTAACTGTCTCCCTTTATATTTAACTGTCTCTTCTTATATTTAACTGTCTCTTCCAATATTAAACTGTCTCTTCTTATATTTAACTGCCTCTTCTAATATTTAACTGTCTCCTTTTATATTTAACTGTCTCCTTTTATATTTAACTGTCTCTTCCAATATTTAACTGTCTCTTCTTATATTTAATTGTCTCTTCTTATTATTAACTGTCTCTTCTTATTATTAACTGTCTCCTTTTATATTAAATTGCCTCTTCTAATATTTAACTGTCTCCCTTTATATTAAACTGTCTCCTTTTATACTTAACTGTCTCCTTTTAATTAAACGCCTCATCCTCATCGACTGTCTCTTGTTGATAGACAATATCTTCTTTACTAACTCTCTCCTTCTTTATTATCTGTCTCTTCTTCTTGTTTATTATCTGTCTCTTCTTGTTTATTATCTGTCTCTCCTTGTTTATTAACTGTCTCCTTTTGTTTATTATCTGTCTCTTCTTGCTGTTTATTAACTGTCTCCTTTTGTTTATTATCTGTCTCTTCTTGTTTATTATCTGTCTCTTCTTGTTTATTAACTGTCTCTTCTTGTTTATTATCTGTCTCTCCTTCTTTATTATCTGTCTCTTCTTGTTGTTTATTATCTGTCTCTTCTTGTTGTTTATTATCTGTCTCTCCTTGTTTATTAACTGTCTCCTCTTGTTGTTTATTAACTGTCTCCTCTTCTTCTTCTTCTTCTTGTTGTTGTTGAGGTTTTGTCTTATTTAAAAGAGACAGAAGAAAATTATTAAATTTTGTTTTATATGAAGAAGAAGCAGCAGCAGCAGCAGCTGTCGATACACCCCAACGCAGCAGCAATGCTACTAGCACTAAAACAGCAAAACCTTTTGCTGCTGTTGCTGCTGCAGCATGTATCTTTCTCCGAGTTATTCGCTGCTGCTGCTGCTGCTGCTGCTGCAGCAACTGCTGCTGCAGTTGCTGCTGCTGCTGCTGCTGCTGCTGTGCCTCTCTCACCTCCTTAGAATTAGGCCCTAAGAATACAACTTGTATTATATCTCGAGGGTCTTCCTCTTCTATATCACTATCTTTTAAATTATTTATATTATTTGTTTTTATATTATTTATATTATTATTATTTGTTTTTATTGTTTTTAATTTATCTGTAGTATCGATATTCGGGTGTACAGACAGAAAAACATCTTCCCTTGCTACTTCAACATTTAAAGAAGAAGAAGAAGAAGAAGAAGAAGACATATCCTCAGATAGACCCTTATCTGCTGCTGCTGCTGCTTCTGCTGCTGCTGCTGCTGCTGCTGCTGCTGGGGCTGCTGCTGCTGCTGCAGACAGCAGCAGCAGCAAGGTGTGTCTCAGCAGCATAGGATATCCAGAGACAGTCGATATCAACGTTGTAAACCCTCTAAACCCTAAACCCTAAACCCTAAACCCTAAACCCTAAACCCTAAACCCTAGGGCTGCTGAGGCCTCAATCTTAATGATACACTCTATCTACATATATTATTATCTATATAAAACAACATTTTAATAAATGAGAGAGAGAAGAAGAGAAGAAGATAAACAAACAAAGAAAGTAGGAAGGAGAGCGTATAAAAATATCTACGGCCTTAGAGGCAGCGGTCTGAGTGTGTATTGAATCTAAGTATAAATAAATAAAAAAATATTATTTATTTAAAAATAAATATAATAAATATAAAATAAATTATTTATATTTTATATATATTTTATATATTTTAAAAAAAGAAACGTATACACTCCAATCGAGGGAGCTGCCTATACACCTCAGCCTCCCTCCATCACCAAACCAGACCGCTCGAGGCCTGTAGTATTATCTTTTTTTTGTTTTTTTGTGTTTATTTTTATATTTTTTTGATTCAAATATATTTTATTTAATTATTTAAATTATTTTATTTATTATTTCAAATTTTAAAACAGAAAAAACAGTATAAATAAACCCTCGGGGGGGGCTCTACTCGTAGAACCTGTTATCTTCTTTCTTCATACAAACAAATCTACAACTTTTTTTAAATTTTTTTATTTTTTTGTTTTTTATTATTATTATAAAATAAATAAAAAAGAAGAATTATATCCCTCAACAATAACAATATATTAAATATATTTATTTTATTTATTTTTATAAACAATATTATAAACAATATTATATATATTATAAATATTATAAATATACATATATATATATATATATATATAATATAATATATAATATATATATATATATATAAGCTACAAACATTTGTTTATATTATACACTCCGAAGAGCTGCATATACACCTCAAACAGGTGCTGAGAAAACACAGATACATACAGATACAAACCCTAAACCCTAAACCCTAGACCCTAAACCCTAGCCCCTAAACCCTAAACCCTAGATCTCCTCCTTGCAGTTCTGTCTCTCCAGTACAACAACCGAGCATTCTAGACCCTAAACCCCTGCGCCTCTGTAACCCCTAAACCCTAAACCCTAAATCCTAGGCCTCCTATGAGAAGGGTTTGTTGTCCTGTGTCTGCCTAGGGTTTAGGGTTTAGGGTTGCAGAGATTCTCAAAGGAGACAAATAGAAGGAGACAGGGAGACAGACAGAGAGCCTGCTGTCTCTACAAAGGGACAGATAAATATAGAATATATAACACATATAAATATATTATATATATATATATGCTATAGGCTCAATAAATATTATTACTGTTAGTTTGTATTCTAATTCGTTTATCTTTCTCTCCTTCCAGACAAAACAAACAAACAAACAAACAGTACATCTACACAACACCTCTCCCTCTCCTCTGGCTAGCTACAGCTACCTACAGCTACCTACAGCTACCTGCAGCTAGCTACAGCTAGCTACAGCTACCTACAGCTAGATACAGCTAGTTATATCTAGCTAAAGAAACAGGTGTGGCTAGCTGCAGCTAGCCAGGGGTCCCCTGAGGCTAGCTGAAGCTAGAAATAGCTAGCTGTAGCTAGCTGTAGCTAGCTATAGGGTAGAGTATGAGGGTTAAGGGTTTGTGTGTTTGTAGGGGTTTAGCTCCTTTATCTCAGGGTACGGCTAAACCCTAAACCCTAAACCCTAAACCCTAAACCCTAAACCCTCAAGCCATAACCCTCAAGTTAGCCTATGGAACACCCAAACCCTTCCTGCATTAATTAAATAAACCCTAAACCCTAAACCCTTAGGTGGTAGACAGTGCAAGCCCTACACTAGGGTTTATGCTTGCCTAAAGCCAAGCATAAACCCTAAACCCTAAACCCTAAACCCCAAACCCTAAACCCTAAACCCTAAACCCTAAACCTTAGAAGGCGAAGAAACCCACGGTACAGACTCAGACAGGAAGAAGATATACAGTGTTTTCGAGCTATCAGCCAAGACAGGTTAAACCCTAAACCCTAAACCCTAGGTAAACCCTAAACCCTAAACCCTAAACCCTAGGTAAACCCTAAACCCTAAACCCTAGAACCTGCGAGCACAACCCTAGATATAACAAACACTTTCTCCTACTTCATCTAATGTATATTCATGTACGGCGCCTCAGGATCTGATATTTAAGTTCTAGGGTTTAGGGTTTAGGGTTTAGGGTTTAGGGTTTAGGGTGTGGGGCGGCGCCGATCGATGGGCTGCGAGGGAAAGGAAGGTAGGGTTTCTTCTCTCTCTTCTTCTTTCTGTTTGTAAAAATATAAATATTATTTATTTATTTATTTTTATATTTTATATTTTATTTAATTAATTTATTTTATTTTAAATAATACAAATACATATACACATTCTCGCTGTACCTTCAACAGAAGAAGCCTAAGTATGCCAGACTTGACGGGGGGCCCCCTGGGGCCCCCACCATCTTCTGGGGCCCCTGGGGCCCCCATCCCCCCTGAGAACTCTATGGGCTCTACCCCTTTTGGGGCCCCCAGGGGGCCCCTCTTTCCTGAGGCCTCAGAGGGGGCCCCCCCGCCCCTGGGCCCCCCCCCCTTCCGGGGGCCCCCCCCCTTCCAGGGGGCCCCTCCGAGTACCCTCCCTGAGGGCCCCCCCTCTCAGTTCTTCCCTCCTTCTTATCCTGGGGCCCCCTGGGGCCCCCAGTGCCCTAAGGCCTTCGAGGCCCCCCCCCTTCACCCACAGGGGCCCCCCATCCCCCCTCCTCCCTGGGGGCCCCCGGGGGGCCCCCCGGGGGGCCCCCCTCGGGTTCCCGGGGGGCCCCCTCGTTGGGGGGCCCCCATGGGGCCCCCATATGCTGATGTTGAAGATAGAGGAGGTGTAGGATATGTTTATAAAGATTATCTAACAAAGATATTATTGGAGTCGCAGAAAGTAGAGAAGGTAGAAATATTAAAAGATATTGATATAAAACATTTAAAATATATTCTTAAAGATAGGGGGGCCCCCTGTATAATAAGGGGGGCCCCTGTGGGTCCGTGTGTATATTTATGGAAAGATATAAATTATTTAATTCGAAAAACAAATAATAAAACAATAACTGCACATGTACTACCAGATCCATCCAGAATAATATTTAGAGATAAAACTTCTTTCAAATATATTAAAATGGGAATACACGAATTAATTAAAAGAGCAAAACAAACAGATACTAAGGGCAGCAGCAGCAGCAGCAGCAGCAGCAGCAGCAGCAGCAACAGCAGCAGCAATAACGACAGCAGCAGCAGCAGCAGCAACAATTGCAGCAATAATGACAACAGCAACACCAACAGCAGCAACAGCAGCAATGACAGCAACAACAGCAACACCAACAGCAACACCAACAGCAGCAACGACAGCAGCAGCAGCAACAGCAGCAGCAGCAGCAACAGCAGCAGCAACGATGTTGTATTCCCTCCTC
>OY986956.1:545000-555000 GCA_963920595.1 Eimeria praecox
TGCAGTTGCTGCAGGTATTGCTGCTGCTGCTGCTGTAGCTGCTGCTGCTGCTGCTGCTGCAGCTGCCTCCAATTGACTCCTAAGGGTAGTTTGCTGCTGTCTGTCTGCAGCATATCTTTGTATATATCCTTTAGAGTTTTCTTCTTCGTATCAACTAGATTCGTAGCTTCTGTAGCTGCTGCTGCTGCTGCTGCTGTTGCTGCTGCTGCTGTTGCTGCTGCTGTTGCTGCTGTTGCTGCTGCCTCAGGTGCTGCTGCTGCTGTTAGTAGCTGCAGCTGCTCTAGGAAATCAAACAAAGCCCCCAAAGTACCTAAACCCCCGTGTGAATGTACTTCAGCCACGTCCTCTCCTGCGCACACAAGCCCTAAACCCTAAACCCTAAACCCTAAACCCTAGACCCTAAACCCTAGATCCCAAACCCTAAACCCTAAACCCTAAACCCTAAACCCTAGACCTGAATTTCTCGGCTTTCACAGCCAGTTAAATCACAGGTATATTCTCTAAGCGCAGTTTCTTCTCCTTGTCCCCCCGAGGGTTTAGGGTTTAGGGTTTAGGGTTTAGGGTTTAGGGTTTAGGGTTTATACCTGTAGCTGACTTGGGCCCCTTAAAGAATAGGAGGAGTGCTTCATCGAGGGGTTCTCCCTCTCTAAACAAATTATATACAGGAGACACAAACACACGCCCAGCACGAGGCACAGCAGGCAGCAGCAACGAGCTGCAGCAGCATTTGCTGCTGCTGCTGTTGCTGCTGTTGCTGCTGCTGCTGCTGCTGCTGCTGCTGCTGCTGCTTGGGGGTGGGGGATGTACAGGGCAAGGCTCAGTGCATGCGCTGCAGGCTACACATTCTCGAATATGCTGCAGCATTTGCTGCTGCTGCTGCTGCTGCAGCAGCAGCAGCTGCAGCACGAAAGCAGCAAGAGGCCCGCTGACTCTCCATACAGCTACAGCTGAGGCTCCTTGTGCTGCTGCTGCTGCTGCAGTAGCACAATCGCTTCTGCTGCTTAGAGCGTAGATTGTTGAACCCTCAGAAGCAGCAAGTAAATCCTCATACTGCTGCTCCTCTCCCTGCTGCAGCAGCAGCAGCTGCTGCTGCTGCTGCTCCTGCTGCAGGGGCACAAGCGGGGATTCATCTGCTGCATTAGGTGCGTCATCAGCCCAAGATGCTGCTGCTGCTGCGGCTGCTGCTCTTGCGGTGACGGGGTTTGCTGCTGCTGCTCTTGCTGCAGCGGTTGTTGCTGCTCTTGCTGCTGCTCTTGCTGCTGCTGGAGAGTACAACGAGGCCCTCGTGCTGCACCTCCGCAGCAGCGAAGACACCTCGATCCCGTTGCTGCCACATGGCCTCGGGGGGCAGTAGGAGAAACAAACAGGAATCCTGCTGTTACTGCTACTAATGCTGCTGCTGTTGCTGCTGTTGCTGCTGCTGTTGCTGTTGCTGCTGCTGCACCTGTGTGTATTGCAAGAAGGAGGCTGATAAGTGCTGCCCTGGGCGCAAAGGAAGACTGTAAACAGCAGCAGCAGTAGCAGCAGCAGCAGCAGCAAGAGCTGGCTAGGGCGCAACAAGACAAGGCCTAGCATGCTTGCTGCTGCTGTTGCGTTCACCTGCTGCTGCTGGTTCTGCTGCTGCTGCTGCTATTGCTTCTGCTGCTGCTGCAGGCAAGCCCCCACACATAGGGTTTCTGGGGGTCAAGGACCCCATGCGTCCTCATCGCTTGCTGCTGAGGCCCCCCCCCCCCCTTCACCTTCAGCATCTGCCTGCTCCTTCCACAGCTGTGGTAGTGTATGCTATCCATAAGAAAGCAAAGAAGAAGCAACAGCAGCAATAGCAGCAATAAGAGGAGTGTGGTTGCCGCCGTGTGCTGAGGGGGGCCCTTGGGGCCCCCCCCGCCCCCCGGTTGTTGAGTAAGGGGGCCTCTTGTGTGCTGGCATCGATGCACTTCGATGAAGAGGTATTTGTCTGTTATTTCGCTATTGTTGTTTGATGTTTATTTAAAATAATATTATTTAATTGTTAATTCTGTTATAATAGTTATTCTATTTTTAATACAGCACTTAAACACACCACACGGGGTACCCGTGTGGGCCCCGACAGCGACTGGCAAGCTCCAGCGGGAGCTCTAGGGGGCTGCTACTGTAGGGCCTCTGACGCAGGAGAGAGGCGGCTAGCAGTTGGGCTTTGGGGTTTTTTATATATTAAAATGGATTACTTGCAGTCAATAGGAAGCGGATTTGTTATTTTTAAGACAAATAGAACAACAGAAGCAAGAAGGAAGACTGGCGTCGCTCTGGCTTGCCAAGCCGCACGAGGCACTATTGGTATTGGCCGCTCACTCTTGTGATATTGGGCAGAGTTGTTTGAGAGAGATTTTGGCAGACGTTTTTGTTTATTCACTCTTTTCTTTGTTTTTGGTGCTGAGGGCTGGCCAATCGCCTCATCCTTCCTCTGCCAGGCACCTTAGCCAGGGAGCATTCTCTCCCCCCCGTCCTTGGCTCGGGGTTTTCTGACGTAGGATTTAGGTTCTTGTTGTTGTTCTTTTTGTGTTTAGATCTCGTTTTTTTGTTGAATTCTCCTCACATCCTTATCTGTATTGCCTCCATATACATACAACAGAGGGGCGATCCCCCATTGCACTGCATGTGCCAATGGCGCCGCGGTTCTCCTCTCTTCTAGCAGCCTTAGGGCTGCTGCTGCTTCTGTCTCTGCAGGGGCCGCTCAAGTGGGGCCCCTCTTTAGTTTCTGCTGCAGCAGGAGGCAACAACAACGGTAGCAACGGCAAGGGAGGAGGCTCATCATCGGGGGGATCGAAGTCCGGCTCTGGAGCGGGAACAGGAGGATCAGGAACGGGAAACGACAAAGACGGAGACGCCAGCTCCGGAGACGAGTCTAAGAACGGCTCGAAGAAGAAGAAAGTCCGTATCTTTGAACAAAACACAAACAACACAATACAAACGAGCTTCGAAACAAAACACACACGCATAGCACATACATACAGCAGCACAGCATATTCGTTATGTACTAGTAGTTGTGTCAGAAACGCCACACATTGTGTGTAGTTCACGTTTCGTTCTGTCTTTGTTTTCCGACATTGGGTTATGCGTTTATATTTCAAGATATATACATATATGTATATCCCTCCCTTACCCCTTCCCCACTCAGGAGCATGCAGCTGCACAAGCACTTGCTTGGGTTTAATAGATTTTGGATTATTTCTGTTCAACTTGTTTTGTTTGATGTATCGTATCATGTTTGATGCATTTGAATCAACTTCATTTGTTGTTGGTTCGAATTGTGTGTGTTTTATCTCATGTGATTTTACTTGTTTTAGTGTAATTTATTTGAATTGTTTGATTTGATGTACCACGTTGGAGATATTGATTCGATTTCTATGATTTCATGGATTTGATGATTGTTTTGTGTATTGGATTCTATGTATTTGATTTGATTGATTCGTTTGCTCAGGACGGAGCATCTCCAGAACGCCCGTCCACTTCTAAGCCTCCTCCTCCTCGGCAGCCGCCCAAGGAGAAGGGCCTTGCCCAGGCATTGCCTCTTCTTTGGAACGCAGCTGCTAATACATCAGTGGGTTCTGTTCTTTTGAAGCTGTTTTCATATGCATTTCTCATATTCACTAAATGCCCCTAATATCTCGTGGTCCTTCTATCTCGGGCTACTATCATATTCACTTCTTAATAGTATGTATTCGTTTTCTTCTTACGCCTATAATCTCTCTTGCTGTTGCTATCGCTATCTCTGCTGCTGCTGCTGCTGTCTGCCTCTGTTTTCTTCTTCATCTCGATCTCTTCCTTTGCCGCTGCATTTTGTTCTTTTCTTTCCTCAGGCTGCTTCTGACGAAGCATCAGACCTGGAGGATTATAATGCGGCACTTGGCCGGATTTTCGAGAGGCGGATGGCATTTCCGTGAGCGGCATTCTCTCTTTTTTGTTTTCGTATGATTTCGTTGGATGTTTGAATTGCTTGATTTTTTTCGTGTATTTTATATAGAGTTGAATGAATTGCGGGAGTTGTCTGTCTGTTACCTGTGTGTGTGTGTGTGTGTGTGTGTGTGTGTTGCCTGGTGCATTTCTTGTTTCTTTTCTGTAATGCAGGCCTCGTTACAAGGGCGCTTTGGAAGATATCAATGAGGCTGTATCGCGAGACTTGTTGGATAGCAACACGAAGATGCCGGCCAGCGAACGCCAGAAGATCCTCTACAGTTTAGGTGGTAGAGGGACGTATTTGGAGGTTCCTCAATTGCTGAAAGATCTTAGAGAGGAAGCAGATCATCCTGTGGAGGAGCGGCTTCGTATTCAAAGCTTGCATCGGTTCCGACGACGAGGTGTTCCCATCAACGTAGAAGAACTGAGGAAACGACCATTCACTCGCAGGGAATTCGTAGGACCAGTCACGACCGTAGAATATGAAGCTGAACTTACTGATGCAGATATTCATCAGAGGCAGAGCGTCGTTAATGGATGGCTTAATATGCAGAATCGAGCAAGGGTTTTGCAGAAACAGCACCTCCGACACAGAAGACCCGTCGGGTCCACTGATCCTGTTCATGACGATGATTTCCCGGTCGATGAAGAAGATATCTTGGGGCTTAGTTTCGGTGGAAAGCTGAGCAAGGAGGAGGGCGGAGAATATGGGGAGGAGTACAGAGCTTACTTGGAAGGAGATGGTGGCAAAGGCGTAGAAAGCGATGAAGAAGCAAATGAACAATAAAATGTCAAGAAAAATAAAACCGCAAAATGCAGTTTAATTCTTGTGACTACCGCATCGACCAGCCGCCACTACCACACACTCCGGGTGTATGTACGTACAGCCTGCTTGCCATGGCCTGTTGGCAAGGAGCGTGACAAGGTTTTTCGAGGCGGTTTTTGTGGTTCTATTCGCATATAATCTTTCGAGAAGAATTCTTCTCTTTTCGTCTTCTTTTTCTTCAAACCTCCCGCTAATTAATTAGCTGTTTCAGACGTATATCTGTATATATATCGATCGATTCCTTCTCCCGTGTGTAGTTGCTGTAGTTAGTTTGGCTGTTCAATAGAAACGGCTCTTCCTCCGTCGTTATCTTTCCTCTTATGTGGACGCATTATTATACCCGCGAAAAAAACTTTTCGAGTTGTTAATTGGTTTATTTTCATTATTTTCCATGTTTTATTGTTTTTCGACACGTTTCAACTCTATCAGTAAAATGAGTGAGGTGTCATGTGGCTGCTGCTCCGTCGGGGCTGTGACCGACGATGACACGGGGGCCAGAGGCAGCCCGTTGAATACATCGATGAGGATAGTAGTAGGAGAAAATGTTTGAAGCTCTGATTTTCTTAGTTGTATTTGAAAATTAGAATAGATTTAACGATAATTTCAAGTGTAATTTGCTCTGCAAACACCACTCAAACACTCAAGCTGAAGGGGAGAGAAGAGGAGGGGCCCCGGAACGCAGCAACGACCTTCTTCTTAAGACCTTCTTACTACTATGAACTTGACGACTAGTATTATTTTGCTAGTTGTTTGTCACCCCTGTTAGAATCCTAGCAAATGTTCTGAGTGCACTTTCTCCTTTTACTGCTGCTTTCCTCTAATACTAGCTCTATTCTATTATCGACCTCCTTCGACCTGAGGTGTCCTGTCACATACTAAAACCCATAATGCCGTTCGCTACAGAAAGCGTAGACCTACCCATCCCTCTCGTTGCTCCGGTTGCTGACAGCACCAGCACGAGACAGCGGTGAGCCCTCTTGGCCATTAAACCCTAAACCCTAAACCCGGGTGTTTCGATGCCACGCTTGTGCCCTGGTGTTTACTGGAGGCAACTGCTGCCTGGCTGCAACGTCTAACTATTCCTGCAGCGGGGGACTGTATATACACCTTTATATACATACAAATACATATAACTTTTCCTACTGGTGTTGCGACTCGAAGGTTGAACACCGGATGCAAGCAGAGAAAACTCCCTCACTTGAAATTAGCTGCTGTTGAATCGCTCCTAGGAACTGCAGCAGCAGCACCAGGGCAAGCAGCAGCAGCAGCAGCAGCAGCAGCAGCAGTCGCATGAAAAGCCGCGGCAGTATCAGCTATGGTGTGTTTCCGATGTGTTTGATGTCGCCTTTATGTAAGCAGTAGTGTTGCTGTATTTGCAGCAGCAGGTTAGTTTTGTGTTTGCCTCTTGTTTGTCTGTTGATGTATTTGTTTTGATTTACAAGGGCAGACAGAACAGACCCACAGAGAGCAGCAGACTTGAAGGGGTGTGGAGGCTCAACGGGAAGTCGTTTCTTCAGGATCAGCTGATGATTCCCTCCCTCTCTGCAGTGCTGCAGCAAATGCCAAGGCAGCAGCAGCAGCAGCAGCACCGCATTCGTGTTGCTCCAGATATGCAGCAGTTTCCGCTGCTGCAGTCACAAGCCGAGAAGTTCTTTGAAGACAGCCAAAGGTCTCACTCATCCTATCCTGATCCTTTCCTGTTTCTTTTATTTCTTAGTCGTATATTATTTTTATTTTCAAAGATAATATACGCTTCCCTGTATCTCTATCTGTTTCTGTATCTGTTTCTGTCTCTGTCTTTGTTTGTTTCTTTACCTCTGTCTGCATCTATCTGTATCACTCTTTGATGTTTTGTTTTTCGCTGCTCTGTCTTTATTTGCTTTCTTTGCTTCTTAATGTTAACTTTGCTTTCGTTGCTTCCGTGTCTAATTCCTCTTCGTCTGTCTTTCTTTCTGATTGATTTGATGTCTGTATTTTTTTAGTATTGCCTGTATTTCTTGTTTAAACACTCACTCTATCTAGTATTTCTATATATATATCTATATCTATCTATCTCTCTCTCTCTCTCTCTCTCTCTATCTATCTATCTATCTATCTATCTATCTATATATATATATATATATAGATAGATAGATAGATAGATAGATAGATAGACAGAGATAGATAGATAGATAGATTCGTTAGTTTGTAAATAATTTGTTACTTACGAATCAGGGAAAGAGGGTCTTTTCGTTCTCCTTCCAAGTTCTGTACTTCCTCTTCTCCTCCACCCAACATCAACTCATCACCATCATCGAAATCAGTGGCATTGAATTCAGCGGAATCGGGCTCATCAGGCTCATCATCGGGAGGTGTGGGGTCTGGAGGTGTGGGATCGGGATCGTTGGGATCGGGATCGGGATCGGGATCGGGATCGTTGGGATCGGGAGGTGTGGGGTGTACCGATGGCGTCCGAACTGTGCGTCGTCGCATTTCTGCCATTCGTCCTGACTTAGAGTTGTATGAAGAGGGTGATAGGAACTGGCGGTGGCTGTCAGAGTCTCAGCGTAGCTACCAGAAGCCTTCTTCTCTTCTTCCTCTCGACTTCTCCTCTGCCTTCTTCCCTTCCTCTCATACTTTCACTTCTGCATGCAAACACCATAAAATACGAACGGGACTCGTGACCAGCATCAACCAACACAAAATACATAAACACCTACAGCCTCTTGGAGGCGTATAAACGAAGCCCGAGAGAATAGACAGATAGATAGACAGATAGATAGACAGCTAGATAGAAAGCTAGATAGACAGCTGGCTATACACCTCGATATACGCCTAGCTGTATACCTAGATATGGAGAACTGCAACTAGGTGGCTAGCTACAGCTAGCCACAGCTAGCTACAGCTAGCTACAGCTCCCTGTAGCTAGCTACAGCTAGCTACAGTTAGATACAGCCAGCTTCAGCTCGTCTCAGCTAGCTATCGATCGCCACCTAGCTGCTACGCTCCGTGCAGCAGCAACCAGCTAGCTAGCTAGCTGGCTAGCTAGCCAGCCATCCAGCCAGCTAGCTAGCTAGCTAGGTAGCTAGGCAGCTAGCTGGCTATCCTTACACATATACGCACACACACACACACACACACACACACATGCATAGATATATACATACATACAGGCTTACATACACGAGTAGTATAAGCAGACTCCGCCTTCTGAGGCCTTCCTTCGCAGAACTCCTCTCCTGCTGCTGCTGCAGCAGCAGCAGCAGCGATTGTAGCAGCAGCAGCAAACGTTTGTAACCTGACAGCGCTCTACAATATCAAATGCCTCGTTGCTGCTGCTGCTGCCATGCAGCAGCAGCAGCAGCAGCAGCAGCAGCAGAAGTTGCTGCTGCCTGTAAAGTTTTTGGTTTCGACTAAAATTTTCTTCTCTCTCCGTTGTTGTCTTCTTCATAAATAATTTTATTATGTAGACATGTCCGCATATAATAGAGATATAGAGATATAGAGATATAGAGATAGATTATATCTAGAGAGATAGAGATATATCTATATATCTACTTTAGATATATACATGCAGATATATAGAGACATAGATATACATTCTCTCTCTCTCTCTCTCTCTCTCTATATATATATATATATATATATATATATATATATATATATATATATATATATATATATATATATATATGTACCTATATATCAATCTACCTCTCCCTCTCTATACATAGATATATGGTATGTATATATATATATATATATATATATATATACATATATATATGGTGTGTGTGTATATATGTATATATGTATGTATAATATAAACAAAATCAGGATTGTAGAACTCTAACTACACGTTGATTCTTCTAGCTGATTCAAAACAAAATATAAATATGAAAATATAAATAAAATAAAATTATTTGTATTTTGTTTTATTAACAAACATTTTCTCGAAAATTTACTCGTCGACTTCTTGTGTTTCGAGAGCGCTGCTGCTCCTCCTCCTACAATTTATTTATTTATTTATTTATTTTTATTTTATTTATTTTATTTAATTATTTAATTATTTAATTATTTAATTATTTAATTATTTAATTATTTTATTATTTTATTATTTCTACAATCTGTGGAAGACTGGGCCAGGAACATCCAGCCCTAACTCTAATAAACCCTAAACCCTAAACCCTAAACCCTAAACCCTAAACCCTAAACCCTAAACCCTAAATATATGGAGACGCGAGTTTGCGTGTGTGTGTCTCTATCTCTTATACGTCGTATTATTTGTATATTTATATGAAATACATAAAAATATTTTTAAAATATATTTTCTTCAGTTGCTTTTGAGGGTTTAGGGTTTAGGGTTTAGGGTTTAGGGTTTAGGGTTTAGGGTTTAGGGTTTATGGCTTCGAAGCCTATAGGGGGGTTTTATTTATTTGTTTATTTTTTTAATCCCTCAATAACTAAATTTAAGAATTACTTCAGATGGAGCCAAACACAAATATATCCGTAAGACTCCTCAAACCCTAAACCCTAAACCCTAAACCCTAAACCCTAAACCCTAAACCCTAGCTAGACCCCAGAGCCGACTCTATCATAAATGCTAGACGCTAAACCCTAAACCCTAAACACTTAGGCATATGCTGTAACCTCTAAACCCTAAACCCCAGACCCTAAACCCCAAACCCTAAACCCTAAACCCTAAACCCTAAACCCTAAACCCTAAACCGTCGTGTGTGTGTGTGTGTGTTGTTTAGTATTTGACGGCGGAGGAGGCAAACAAGTTAGATGAGGAGTTGATGGGCCCGGAAGTAAAGTATGATTTGATTCAAGTAAGTCGAAAACATATAAATATAATTAATTAATTAATTAATTAATTAATTAATTAATTAAATTATTGTTTAATAATATAAAAATGAAATAAATATATACATGAATTACAAAAATTAAATTATTATTTAAAAATATAAATAAAATATCAATTAATTAATTAATTAATTAATTAAATTTTTTATTTTTATATATAATTTATTATTGTTTACTTGCGGCAGATCTGTACGATTATATCTTATTTATTTTAAATAATTAAATTAAATAATATATAGTATATAAATATTATATTTATTAATTTAAATAATTAAATTAAATAATATATAGTATATAAATATTATATTTATTAATTTAAATAATTAAATTAAGTAGTATTATATCCATATATTCTATTAATTAATTTTTTAGATAATAACAAATAATTATATATTT
>OY986956.1:577500-582500 GCA_963920595.1 Eimeria praecox
GCAAACTGCAACAGCAGCAAAAGCAGCTGCTGCTGTAGCTGTTGCTGCAGCTGCTGCTGTTGCTGCAGCTGCTGCTGTTGCTGCAGCTGCTGCTGTTGCTGCTGCTGCAGCAGCAGCAGCAGACAATGAAGAGTCGTTGAATTTAGAGGCGGCGTAGATTTTGGATATGGCTGCTCTTCGAGCCGCATGTGGGGAAAGTGCAGCACAGCAGCTGCTGCAACAGCAGCAGCAACAGTAATTGCTGGTGCTGCTGCTGGTTGCAGCAGCAGCAGCAGCAGCTGCAGCAGCAGCAGCAGCAGCAGCTTGCATCCCTCAGCTTTCGTAGCAGATGCATCTTGCAGTGCTGTTTATGCAGCCTCTGTTCCCGACAGAATACGAGACTGGCAGCAACAGCAGCAGCAGCAACAGCAGCAGCAGCAGCAGCAGCAGCTGCTGCTGCTGCTGCTGCTGCTGGTGCTGGTGGTGCATTGTTTGCTTGTCATCGTCGATTGTTTCTTATTTTATATATTCTTTCTGTTGTTTATATTTTATTTTATATTTTTATTTTATGTTTGAATATTTTTATTATTTCACCTCGCAGTTTATGACGAGCGCGTTCAAGAATCAAAAATCCCCTCAGATTTTCTTGTGTTTGTCTGATAAGAGAAGAGAAGAGAAGGCTTCAGAGCAGCAGCTAGCTATCAGCCAATAGCAGCAGCAGCAGCAGCAGCAGCAGCTACAGCAGCAGCAGCAGCAGCAGCAGCAGGAGTAGTTAAGTAGAAGCTTACAAATTAATATCGTGAGTAAATCGTATTTGGCCTCGGCGCTGAGAGAGAGAATAAAAGAAAGAAAAAGAAGAAGGAGAGAAGAGAAGATAATATAACAATCATACTTCTGCTCTTCTCTTTAATTCTATAATCAAAATAATAAATATAATAAAACAGGATATATTAGATTTGTTATAGCAACAAATACTATAATACTACAGCTCTTCCTTGTTATATATATATATATATATATATATATATATATATATATATATATACATATATATATATATATATATTTACCTTCAAGGGGATCCTGTTGTCAATCTATAGAGAAGAAGAAAAGTAGAAGAAGAGAAAGAAATAATCTAACGAACCGAATTCATCTGTGCTTCGGCGGCGATGTTTATAACAGTATATGGCGGGGGATTGCTTTCTGCAAATCCTGGGATCTAATTATATTATATTTTATATTATTTTCTCTCTTTCTTTGTATATATTCAAGTAGCTTTCTACCTGTGCGAGTCGGAGGGAAGGATGATGCCGATCTGCGGTGCTCGTAGGTATTTCGGAAGCTATAAATAGATAAAAGAGAAGAAAAAAACAAAAAAGAAACATTTAAATGAAAATATAGAAAAATATAAACTTAATTTTATACAATAAACTTTTCTAATTATAACATTCGCTCAGTAGTAGTAGTAAGCAAAGAATGTTTTCCTGTTCAGGTGTATAGGCAGCTTTCTTTTTTTTTTGAATATGAGTAGTTTTGTTATGAATGTTGTTTTTTATTTTAAATTATTTTATTTATTTTGTATATTTTTAAGTATTCTTTTTATTTATCGAGTTTTTATTTAATTTACTCCATGGTTTCCTCTCTTACTTGTATGTATGTAGACAAGTAATCTCTCATAGTGTTATCTTCTTCTATCTTGCCGAATATATATTCAACATTTTATGTTTTTTTCTTCGATTTTGGTTTCTATTTTGTATATTTTCATGATTTATTTGATTATATTTGTTTGAATTCATCTAAAAAATACAAGAAGAGTGTTGTTTTAATGTTGTGGTGTTAGCTGATCTGCTATATATGTTGTTGTTCTTCTGTTTTGTAGTAGCTGGAGGCGTGGGGCTTGTAAGATGCATGCTACGGCTGAGATGAAGAGGAAAGAAGAGAAGAATATGAAGAATAAACAATTAAACGAATATATATTTTATAAAATACATAAATAAAAATAAGAAAAAAGAAAGAAAACAACAAAATAAACAAATCAAGAAAGCAACATTTCTCTGTCTTCCCACTGAGCCCACCGTTGCTTCTTTCTCTTCTCTTCATTTATATTTGTTGGAGTTTATTTTGTTGTTTTTCTTTCTTGTTTTTGTTTATTTAATATTATTAAAACAATCGAAGGTTTATTTAATTCGTATCTACAACAGACAGAAAGAAAACAGCACCAACAACTACATCAGAGCCTTCGCTATTATATATATATCTCTGTCTCTCCTTTCTCTCTTTCTTTCTCTGTCTTTCTCTCTCTCTCCCTCCCTCTCTTTCTTTCTCTCTCTTTCTTCTTATCTCTCTTTCTCTATTTAAATATATATATATATATATAGAGAGAGAGAGAGAGATATAAATATATATTTTAGGGCGAGGGTTGTTTACATCTTCTCTGTCTGTCTTTGGTGTCTGTCTGTATTTCTTTCTTCTCTTCTTTTTTTATTTTATTTTCTTAATTTTTTGTTTTAATTTTCATATTATTATTATTATTATTATTATTATTATTTTACGGTGTATATACACTAAACAACAAAGCAATGGAGGCAGCAATAACAGAACGTGTTGAAGAGTTCCTCTCATCTATAGCAACAGAAGAAACAACAACAACAACAACAAATAATAATAATAATAATAATAATAATAATAATAAAGATAAGAATGCAGGAGAGATAGGAGGAGGAGATACAGGGGATATAGATATATATGAAGAAGTTAGAGAATTAATATTAGATGGGCGTAGTATAAGAAATATTAATGAAGGTGATGCGGCACTACTTAAAAAATTTATTAATTTAACAAAACTAACATTAAATCAAACAGGTTTATCTTCTCTATCCAATCTACCCTACATGCCAGCTGTACGTACACTCGAAATTACAGATAATCATATTTCTTCAGGACTCGAAAATATAGCAAAAGCATTCCCACATTTAAAAAAATTACAACTTGGAGGAAATCATATCAAAAAAATCGAAGATATTAAACCCCTGGTCTGATAGAGTTATATATTTATATTTATATTTATATTTGTATTTATATTTATATTCATGTTTATATTTATATTCATATTTATGTTTATATTTGTATTTATATTTATATTTATATTTATATTTATATTTATATTTATATTTATATTTATATTTATATTTGTTTTATTTGGTTTGTTTGTTTTATTTGTTTTGTTGGTTTTGTTTTATTTTTATTTGTTTTGTTTTATTTATTTTTATTTATTTTGTATATTTAATTTATCTTGTATATCTTTTAAATTTCTTGTATATTTTATATATCTTCTTTCTTTTCTATCTATCTGAATATATTTATTATATCTTCCTAAATAAACATATCTTATGCTGTTTGTTTATGCGAGGCTAACAATACTGCTGCTGCTGCTGCTGCTTGATTTGCTGCTGCTGCTGCTGCTTGATTTGCTGCTGCTGCTGCTGCTGTTTAATTATCTGCTGCTGCTGCTGCTGCTGCTGTTGTTGTTGTTGTTGTATATTAGGGGGAGTTGAAGGAGCTGGAGCACTTGGGTTTGGATTTGAATCCTGTCTCTCAATTATCTGATTACAGAGAAAATGTATTTAATATAATACCTTCGCTGCTTATACTTGATTGTAAAGACAAAGACGGAGACGAGAGAGAACAGGCAGAGACAGACGACTCCGAAGAAGAAGAGGAAGGTGAGATCGGCATGTTGTTTAGGATATATAATCTAGTATATTATCTATTTATTTATATTTATTTAGTTATTTATTTATTTATTTATTTATTATTGTAAATATTATTTTATTTTATTTATTTATTGTTATGTAGTTCGTTTATTCTGTTTTAGTTATTTGTTTGTATTTGTTCCTAGCTATGTATTGATTATATATTATATACATATTTTTGTATGGTTATCTTTGTTTTATTTTATTATTATTATTATTATTATTATTATTATTGTAGTATTATAATTATATTTATTATTATTATTATTGTTATAGTATTATTATAGTTATATTTATTATTATTATTATTATTACTATTAGTATAGTTGTTAGTATTTACTCTGTTAATAGAAGAAGAGGCAGACATAGCTCTAGCATCACGCGTGTGTTTATTCTTACAGCTATAATCATTATTACTATATTGTAATTATATTATATTATAATAATTATTATAATTATATTATAATAATTATATTATAATAATTATATTATAATAATTATATTATAATAATTATATTATGATAATTACATTATAATAATTATTATATAGTAGAAGAAGATGCAGACATAACTCGAGCACTCCTCTACGTGTCCAAATCCCTTCTAATAAAAAATATTACAAATAAATTATATATATATAATATATATATCTTAATAATTATATTATAATATAATAATAATAATAATAATAATAATAATATAATATATAATTATATATGTATATATATATATTGTGTGTATAGAAGAAGAGGCAGACATAACCCTTAAAGATTTTTATGAGGGGGAGATAGCGGAGGAAGACGAAGAAGACGCCGAAGATTTCGAACCCCCGGGAAATATTGACGAAGACGAAGACGAAGATATCGAGGACGAGGACGAAGGTAAGTAGATAATATTAGTATAATATAAATAAATAGAGAGACAGACATAGAGACAGAGAGAGAGAGAGACAGAGAGAGAGAGAGAGAGGGATTAGATAGATTAAATAGATTAGATTAAATTGGATTAGGGTAGATGAAGTTAGATATGTTCTAGGAATACATATATATATATATATATATGTTGTATTAGGTTAGATAGGTTAGACTGGATTAGATCAGATTAGATTAGATTAGATTAGATTAGATTAGATTAGATTAGATCAGATTAGATTATATCGTTATTATTATATAATTATTATATTATACTGTAATTATAATTATAATAATAATAGTAATAATTAATAACGTTCGTTATTTAGTTATTTAGTTAGTTTATTTATTTAGATTT
>OY986956.1:602500-755000 GCA_963920595.1 Eimeria praecox
TATATATCTAGTGCATTCTAGTACTGCTGCCTAGCACCTAGCAACAGAAGCAACCCCACACTTCCTGCATACTCACGCTGTCTGTCTACTCTACATATTTGGGGCTGCATGCGCTCCTTATAATTACATCTAATATCCCTGTCTCCGTGGCTGCGACATGCTGCAGCAGCTGCAGCAGCTGCAGCAGCAGCAGCAGCCTTCAGGTGTATCTGCAGCTACAGCTGCTGCATGCAGAATCCTCCATATCTAAGGAAGGCTGATGATGCTGATGTTTGTCTCTATTATATACGTTGTAGTGTTTATTTGTTTATTTATTTATTTATTTTATTTATTTATTTATTTATTTATTTATTTTATTTATTTTATTTATTTTATTTATTTATTTTATTTATTTATTTATTTATTTGTTTATTTATTTAATTTTCTTTGTTTTTTCTCCCTCTAAGTTCTCCTCTCTGTCTTCTACAGCATTAGAAGAAAGACAACACCTGCCATACAGGCAAGATGTTAACCCCACAACATCGCTCAGCCCCTCCTCTTCTCTTGTTGCAGCAGCTGCAGCACCTGCAGCACCTGCAGCAGCTGCAACTGCTGCAACAGCTGCAGTTGCTGCAGCCGCTGCAGCCGTTGCAGCAGCTGCAGCAACTGCAGCAGCCGCAAAAGCTGCGGCCATCTGAATATATATATATATATATATATATATATATATATATATATATATATATATATATATATATATATATATATATATATATATATATATATATATATATATATATATATATATATATATATATATATATATAATCCTCTAAAGCACTGCCTTCCCCCCTAAGGGGGTAGCCCCACAGTTGGGGCTCAGAGTTTCTCCTTAGATCCAAAGCCCTGCAGGTTATCTCCCCGCAAAAAAGCCTTCTGCACCTGTTGCTGTGGCTGCTGCAGTTGCTGCTGCAGTTGCTGCTGCAGTTGCTGCTGCAGTTGCTGCTGCAATTGCTGCTGCAGTCGCTGCTGCAATTGCTGCTGCATTGCCTCATGCACTTGCTGCTGCAGTTGCTGCTGCAGTTGCTGCTGCAGTTGCTGCTGCAGTTGCTGATGCAGTTGCTGATGCAGTGGTTGCTGCAGTTGCTGCTGCAGTGGTTGCTGCAGTTGCTGCTGCAGTTGCCACTGCAGTTGCTGTTGCAGTTGCTGCTGCAGTTGCCGCTGTAGTTGTTGCTACAGTGGCTGTTGCAGTTGTTGCTGCAGTTGCTGCTGCAGTTGCTGCTGCAGTTGCTGCTGCAGATGCCGCTGCAGTTGTCTCTTAGCAGCGGCTCCCGCAGTCGTTGCTGCAGTAGATGCTGCAGCTGCTGCAGCTGCTGCTGCAGCTGCTGCAGCAGCTGCTGCTGCAGCTGCTGCTGCAGCTGCTGCTGCAGCTGCTGTCGGTGCTGCAGTTGATACTTGAGTTGCTGTTGCAGTTGCTGCTGCTGCTGAAAATGCTGCTGCTGCGCTGCTATTGCAGTTGCTGCAGCAACTGCTGTTGCAGCTGCTGCTGCTGTTCCTGCTTCTGTGCTAACGCAGTTCCTGCTGCAGTTGCTGCTACAGCTGTTGCTGCTGCTGCTGCTGCTGCAGTTGATAATGCAACTGATAATGCAGTTGCTGCTGCAGTGGCTGCTGTTGCTTCTGCTGCTGACGTTCCTGCTGTTCAGCTGCTATTACAGTTGCTGCGGCAACTGCTGCTGCAGCTGCTGCTGCTGCTGCTGCTGCTGCAGCAGCTCCTACTGCAACTGCTGCTACAGCTGCCGCTGTGGTTCCTGCTGCTGCTGCTGCTGCTGCTGCAAATGTTGCTGCAGCTGTAGCTGCTACTGCAGTTGCTGCTGCAGCTGCTTCTGCAGGTGCTGCTGCAGTGGATGTGCTACAGCAGCTGTTGCTGCTGCTGCAGCAGCAGCAGCAGCAACAGCAGCTGCAGCAGCTGCTGCTCTGTGTTTCGCTGCGTGCTTCCCAAATAAGATTTTATAACATTCATTTCTTGTATATTTTCTAAACACAACAATACAGGTTTAGACATCAACAACATATTCACAACACGATTCTACTTATATACAACAGTTAAGGAGAGTAAGACCAGTATATACACACAGCAGACAAGCTCCAGGCCAGCGGGTCCCTCGCTGCTGCTGGTGTTTCTGGTGCTGCTGCTGCTGCTGCTGCTGCTGTAGATGTTAACTGTTGCTGTACCTGCTGCCGTGCTGCTGCTGCTGCTGCTGCTAGTGCTGTAGCTGCTGCTGTAGCTGCTGCTGTAGCTGCTGCTGCTCCTGAGGCCTCTCGTAGGTTCCTCTCGCTGCAGCCAGCTGACAACCACAGGAAGCTACACACTAGAGATGCAACATGCATGCGCCTGCACACGGGGCTGCTGCTGCTGCTGCTCTTGCTGCTGCTGCTGCTGCTGCTGCTGCTGGCGGCTCTGCTGCTCTCTCCAGGCCTTACAGCCCGGGGCGCAGGGCCTCGCAGCAGGCAAACCCCCGGGCTCGCACGCAGTCTACAAAAGCTGCAGCTGCTGCTTCCGAAGGACTCTCCATACACATAAATATACACATATATATATAATATGCAGACAGATATATACGCATTTATAGATGTAGATGGATGTATACATATGTATATATACACATAGCCGTATGTATATACATCACACGTTATATGTATATATATATATATATATGCATATATGTACATGTATATATGCACGCATGCATACATACATATATACATATACAAATATATATATATATACATATATACGTGTATGGATATGTATATACTTGAGAGAAGGAAAGAGAAGAAAGAGAGAAGACACATTAAGAGCCCCTTAGGTGGGGAGAAGAAGAGTAGAAGCTACAACACATGCATGCATCTTATCGTGTTTTTAACTTATTTTTTTTTGTTTGTTTTTTGTTATATGACGCTGAATGTCTCATACGTCTTAGATTTCAACATCTTGCCTGGCGTTCAGCAGCCAAGGTAGCTGGGGCCTCTCAGGCTCTGGGGGCCCCTCCTCTGCGCCTGCGGGCCCCCCTGCGACCTTGTGGGGGGCCCCTACGCCTGCAGCATACGCCAGCCTCGCTGTCGAACAGCCTAGGATTGATGTCGTCAAAGAAGGGCATTCGCCACTGACATGAAACACGAGGGACCCAACAACGGGGCAAATCCAAAGTACGTTCAGGTAAGAGGGGCTCGAAGGTATCAGGCCGGAAGATCCCTGAGCAGCAGCAGCAGCAGCAGCAACAGCAGCAGCAGGAGATGTGCCTAGTGCTGCATGCAGTGGAGGAGCAGTTCGTCAGGGTCATGATGAAGCAGCGAGCAGCAAGAAGAAACAAATCAAAATACACAAGTATATATATATATATATATATATATATATATATATATATATATATATATATATATATATATATATATATATATTATATATATATATATATATATATATATTCTTATCCTCCTCACATATAAACATAAGCAGAAATATGGCTGAGACGGCAACATGTACACACAGCCACCACCTAAACCCTAAACCCTAAACCCTAAGCCCAAAACATCCGAGAAGACAGAGAGAAGATGAAGAAGAAGAGACACCTCCCTCCAACCCTCAAGACAGTAGAACAGAAGACAGCAGCAGCAGACAGAAGAAGATAATAGCAGCAACAGCTCATAGAATCCTCCTCTCTCTTACCATATAATACGATGCAGACTAACAACGTGATCCAGCCGAGTAAGATATAAGCAATGAGGGCCGCCGCCCCCTTCAAGTCTGCGAAGGCTTTAGGGAGAGTACTAACAAGATGTTCAACGAAATCTAACAGCAGCCAAGGAGTAGCAACAAATTTGAATAGCCAACCCCACACCCATGGGATCGGTTTACAGGGGTTCCCCGTCAAAGCCATATTTAAACTACCTCTTAAGATTTCAACGTTTCCAATGAAAGCCCAATACAAGTTGCTCTTCAACAATCTCAAGAATAATAAACTCTGTCTCCATGTAGATCGTTTGCTTGAACGTCTCTGCTGTTTCTTAGGTGTATCTACACCTGCTGCTGCTGTTCGACGTCGTAGATCAGGTGTTCCTGCATGCGCTGTTGTTGTCTCTACCGAAGGAGGCATCTTCGCCCCCCCACAAGGGTCTCCTGAGGGCCCCCCTCCTAGCCCTTCCATTGTCCATAGAGGAGCACACTGCTCCAGAGACATACTCTTCGACTGTATGAACAGCTGCATCTCCTTTGAATTGCATGCAGATCCCCCCTCCCAATGTAAAGAAGGAAGCGTTCGAGTGTGAAGCGAGAGGCTGCGGGCCCCTGACCTGTGGAGGCCCCTCCGGCTAGCTCGAGCAGCAGAAGGGGCCCTCCTTAGGCGAACAGAGGAGGGCCCCTTCTTATGAGCCAGGATATCTTTTAGGTTTCGTGCAGTCTGCACTGTCACCATACAGAAAGTAAGACAGATAAAAGTGAGAGGCAGCAGCATTAGAAGAAAGATAGATGTAGATACCTCCAAAGAGAAGATAACCCTCAAAAGAGGCACAATCATCACAGACAAAGTGCTGCAGCCTAGTACAAGTAGAGGATACACCCCAACTCTCTCTGCCTGCTGTCTGGAGCCAAACAGCCATGCCAGATGCACACACTTGGCGCTTCCCAGTAGCAGTCTCACAAACACATCTGCATTTATAATAAGACTGTACTGAACAGGTGCCTTAAAGCGGCGGTCTTCTGCTGCATCAGCCCTCAGATTAGAACACACAAGCAGCGCAGATAATGTCGCCGGTGGCCCGTATACAATAAGAGCCAGCAGCAGTCTAGACACCCGAAACTTCGTGGGGCTCTCTTGTCCCTCACGTATCTTCTCCTGTCCCTCTGCCTCAGGGCCTCCCCACCAGGAGAGCGGGGTGTCTACCGACGCAACAGCTTTTACAGCGAACAGCCCCTCAGCAGCACCGAGGGCTTTGTCTTCATCATCATCATCGTACGTGTCTCCTGTGCTCCTCCTCAATACCCGACAAAACGAAAAGGGCCAATTACCATCTCCTCCTCCACAGCATCCCCTCTCTTCCAGCCCTTTCGGTCTTCTGCGCCGGAGGACGTTGTTAGCCTCTGCGGCTCTCGCGCTGTCTCCTGCCTCCCGTGTTGCAGCATCAAGGCGTTCCGAAGATGATGAAGCAGAGGGGGCCCCGCCGAGGTCGGTCCCCGGGACGGGCCCTGTCTCCTCCTCCTGCTGCTTCGCTGCAGCAGCGTGGGCGGGAGGGGCGCTGCTGCTGCCTGCGGCCTGAGGAGGAGGAGCAATGGGGGCCTGCGGCATGGGGAGACCCTTGGGCTGCGGAGGGCTGCTGGGGAGTCTGAGCCAGCGCATCTCGGAGATGACAGACCACTGGACCAGTACGAGGCACCAGCACGTTGAGAAGCGCTGGGTAAGGATAGCTACAAAAGACATTATACCTAAGAACCACGACTCCGGCCACATACGCGTCATCACATACCACATAACAGGAAATGCCGCACTCCCTGGCACCCCTGTTGTAATCCACTGAAACGCGTTCGGCCGAAACATCCCGTTAAACACTGCACCACAAACACACCACATATACAGATCCCCCTGTTGCTGAAGCAGATATAGCTAGCCGCTCTTAGCCCCTCTGCTGCCCCTGACACCCTCGCTGCTGCTTTGCTGCATGATATAGCATGTCCCTGTATGTACTGCCTCTCCCAACAGATGCGGGCCGTCCCCTTCTCCAGTTTAAACCAATTATCTATCTCCTCAAGAGACCCTAATCTCCAGGAGATAGTTTACGCAACTACACATGTATACACCTAACCCTGAGGTGAGGGCTACAGTGCCTACAGCGCCTACGAGCAGGAGTCTTTCATGTGTCTGTGGGGCCTGCAGTGGGAAGCCACTCACACTGTGGGTCGAAGGCCAATCCCTCTGCGTAGAAGAGGAGATAGAAGAGCATGTAGGCAACTAGCCACTTAGCAGTGAGACAGACGACGCTGATGAGGACGGGGTTGTGTGAGAGTTTGTCGTAGGAAGCAACTGTCAGCACCACCCCATCCCCTGGCATATACAGCAGGAGTGGCAGCATCGCCACACAAAAATATTTCTCTCTCAAGGTTGCTGACGGAGAAGGCAGCCTGAAGATATCAGTCATATTGTACTTCTGATCATCCGCTGTCATCTCCATCAGCACCAGAGAAGGCAACAGAATAAACATACAAGGAAACACGCAGGCGCCCACTGTCCCTAGAGCTCGAGGGGCCTGCACACCCAAAACACAACAACAACCCCACCACCTACTGTCAGCCAGGTCTCGAATCCAAAGACCTTCTCCCCCCAGCTGGCGCAGAACCCGTATCAGCAACAGCAGCAGCAACAACGACAGCAGCAATAGCAACACACCAACAACAAGAGCAGCAGCAGCAGCAGCAGCAATAGCAACAGCAACAGAGAGCAGGGGAGTTGGCCTCACCTGCGAGAGTGTGTAGGTAACGATTAGCCAGACCGTGAGGCAGCAAAGGACCTTACAAACCTGCGTAGTGACATCTGTTGAAACCAACAAGTGTGTCCACGAAGCATTTATATACTTCTCAATAGAGGCAGCACAAACTCCGTTCGGTTGGATGGAGCAGCGCATGTCTGCCTCACACCTGTCATCACATGGCCCCACAGCGTCCCCACAGCTGCAGCTCATATCTCTCCCCTCCCCCTTTTCTGCTGCTCTGTTGAGTGTTTCTTGTGTTTGGAGGGAGACAAATAAACCCCTCAAACAGCAGGCAATCAGCTCGTCAGCAACGAAGGCAATAGGAGAAACAATGAGAGGATGATAAGAGTAGGGAGACAGCGAGAAACGAGCAGGAGACAGAGAGCAGAGACAAAGGATAAACAAACAAACACGATAATATGAAGTGAGCCAAACTACATCAGAGTAAACACGAGGAAGCAAGAAAGAAGAAAAGGAGGGAACAGCCCAAAACACTACACAGACAGAAAACGTATATCAATCTGTCCCTCCCTGTCAGTGTGAAAGAGAGAGAAACAAACAAAACGAGACAGAGCAGACAGACTACACTGCATGCAGACCCTCCAAAGCAACGTCACACCAAAGAAGAAGAGCCAGCGACACAATCAGTTCAAGACCAAGCAGACCCGAACAGATGGCAGGCATCAGGCAGCAGACAGCCAGTACTAGGAGACAACTTCATTCTAGCAAAGTGAAGAGGGAGGCAAGGCAGAAGAAATAGAAAGGGAGGGGAGGGGTGAGAAGAGGAGAGAGAGGAGAGAAGGGGGGTTGGGGAGGTTCGGGGTTCCTACTCGGAGGCAGACAGACTGGCGCATACTCCATGGAATGTGTCGCTTGTAACCCAAGTAGAGAGAGTACCAACCGAAGTAACTAGAAACTGTAAAACCAAAGAAGATATGTATGTCTGCAATACCGCAGACACGCTCGTGCTGGCTGCCATTGCCAGACCCAAACCTCTTAACCGACGGTGTAGACTTTCTAACGCGCTTATCACTGACCCCTGTGCTGCCTGCCCTGCAGCGAAACCAAACACACACACACACACACACACACACACACATCAACCCCCCCATCATCATCTCACTCCCTCTCGCCTCATACCCTCATACCCTCCTCCCCTCCTTCCCCTCATATACACGCAAGTATGCATGCATGCATGCAAGGATGCATGCATGCATGCATCCTTGCATGCAGCTGCGCGAATGGAGTGCCACAAAACCCTCTAGGATAGAGGAGAGCCGGTAGAGGTAGTTCTTAAGTTACCTAAGGTAATATCAATGATCATGATGGGGAGAGAACAGGCAAAGGTCATGAGGGAGGCGCAGGCGATGAATCGAACGCCCCCCATTTCAAACGCTGCCAAGGGAATGTCTTCAAGGCTACTCTGTCTCTGGGTTATACAGATAAACAGCAGCAGCGTGAAGATAGAGCCCCCTATCCTCAACCTCCCCGTCACTGCAACACAGCCCCAAACCCCAAACCCCAAACCCTAAACAATAAACCCTAAATCGTCCAAACACCAAACCCACATCTGCTAAACCCCTGAGAAGTGTAGCTTAATTCCCTTCAGCACCTCCAGCAGCAGCAGCAGCAGCAGCAGCAGCAGCAGCAGCAACAGAAACCGCGACAGCAACAGCAACAACAACAGCAGCAGCAGCAGCAAAGGCAAAAGCCAAAGCAACACCAGAAGATGCACCAGCAAGACCGCAGCGAGCAACAGCAGACAGCAGCGGCAAGCGCTGCGGCAGTAGCAACAACCGAAGGACCAACAACAACAGCGGCAGCAGCAGCAACAGCGACAGCAACAGCAACAACAGCAGCAACAGCGACAGTAGCAACATATTTATTAGTGTGTCTCACCCGCATCTCTACACTCGTGTTTTTTATCGAACTGCGATTGTGCGTTGTCCTTCATTTTCGCGTATATATTTGTGTGGGGGAACCACCGAGCTGCCTCATGCAGCATGGAGACCTGCAGGCTGGCGGAGGCCCCCATGCCGGAGTCAGAGCTACAGTCTGTATCCCACGTGCCTTCATCAGTGCCCCCTCCTCCCTGCCATCCTCCACAGCCGACAGTTTCGTCGTGTGCTGCGATGGTAGCAGATCGTTGCAGGCCTCCAGGAGAGAGGTGGAACTGCTGCTGCTCATCTGCAGCAGCAGAGGCCCCCTCAGATCGCCCTCTCCCACTCCCTCTTAAGATCGACCGACGGCCTCCACAGGGGGTTCTCTCGCACCCCACGTCCACAGTCACCGAGCAGCTGCACGGCACCCCCGACCGCAAGCTTGTGGGAGAAGTCGCCTCCCCCGGGGGCCCCACACACCCCTGGGGGGGACTCATTCCCTGCATGCAGACAGCTGAGGCCTCTCTTCCAGGTCTGAATGCCAAAGAGGGGGAGGGGGGGCTCTGTCTGCTGCCAGGCGGACAGGCACTGCCCCCCCTCCCCTTCATGCCGGCTGCTGCCTCACCCTGTGCAAAATAAGAAAGTGTTTTAAGGTATTTACAATCAAAAGAAGAACTTAACAGCACAAGCCGCAGCCAATACAAACCCGGACTCAGTCTCGATGCCTGGGGTGCTCCTGACGCGAAACAGAGCACGGGCTTGTTTTGGGGAGCAGCAGCTTGGATGAATGAGTGAATAACTTAGCAAGAAAGTAATAAAAATACTTTATATGAATGTGTCGCCACAAGAAGATCCCTAATCCTCTTCAGAATATTCGCACCGTCAATCCACTGGTCCCCCACTGGCTGGGGAGGCCGGCCAGAATCGCTGTCGATGCTCTCCTTCTTCTCTCAAGATATTGCCTCTCTTCTGCCTCTGATATTACAAAGATGTCTAAAAATAAATTAAACCAACAAATAGAGCTTTAGAACACAATACCCCCCGTGTGTGCAGCAGTGAAGAGAAGGGGTGGGTCAGCCCGAGCACGCAGCCAGCACAGGCCGCCGGTGCGCAGGTGTAGTAAACTTGTTGACTTTGATAGCTTTGTTGTTTACTTCTTTATAGGAGTTGTGCATTAATCTGTAGGGACAATCATCATTGTCAGAGACCTGCTCCCCCGCATACACACCAGTACGTCTTCGTCTCTCCTGCTCCCACAGCCCCAGGCAAAGACCACACTTGAGGCATGCCTCTTCCCAAGCCATTTGTAGGCAGAAAGACCCTGAGGGCCCTTAGGAAGTTGTAGGAAGTTTCTGAGTAAGGTCTAATTTTCTAGGAGAGGGTCAATTATTTGAGGGAGGGGTATTTTATTGCTTACACCCCAGTAGCACTATGCAGGTGGACATATGCCTCTGCCACGCTAGCGCCGCTTGTAGAAGGGCACCAGGAATCGAACCCGTTCAACAGCAGGTGCTTAGTATGCTATTTATCCCAACACATGCGTGTGGGGTTGTGGGCTACTCATTCAATGCAAGGGGTCGTAGCCCCTCAGGGTGCACACACGGCCCAGGAGGGCTGCTGAGCAGCTAAATTTGAAGGAGCCCACCGGCAGTGTAGTTACGCAGTACATCCTCCTTGTGAGGCATAATAGGAGCGTGTGTCCCATCAGCTTTTCAGGCTTAGGTGTACGTATTTGAACCTCTTCAGTGATACTGGAGTGAGTGCCTCTTCGCACGCCAGGTACGGTAGGTACAGCCGGCGAGGCTTCTGCCATCATCAGAAGGTGTTTGCTGTAGTTTTATCTGATTTCGTCAGCAGTTTATAGGAAATTAGAGTTGTTAATTAAACGCAAACCAGCGCCGAGTCGCCAGTGGTACGGAGGTGGCTTGAGTATCGAAACAACGCTTGGGCGGTGGGGAACAGTAGCAGATTTATTTGCAGCTGGATAGAGCTCAAAGCTGCAATATTCACTGCCTTACATGTGCAACGGCACAAGGCAGCAAGTGCCGCTGTCTCCCTTCTGTCGTGCCAGGAGGGGACAGAAGACGGTGTGTTCTGGCTGTTAAGGAGCTGTGAGCGAGCTTGCTGCGGTCACAGTGTCGAAAGGCACACGATAATGTGTTGCAAGGGGAAGGGCGTTTGCACGCCTCCATGTGTGCAGCCTGCTGCCCGGTGGTTCTCCAATGGTCTTTGTCAGCACCCTTCTAGAAGAGTTTGAAGGCGACATTATGTTGCTCTCTTCAGAACAGCGATATGCCCTCGTGCTACGAGAGGCGGCCTTTCAGTTTTGTTGAATATGCTGGCGTTCGTTTTGCTGCAACTGCAGCAGCAACTGTTTCCGGAACTCCTGCGCGTTCTCCGCCAGCCGCTGCTGGAGCTCCATTTGTTCTCCTGCGGCAATCAGGTCTTTTGGTGGGATTGGTGGTCTGCCTGATATCACAGGGTCACAGACACAAAACATAAAAGAACACTAGACAGTTGCAAGTTGCACAAACCTGTATGAGCACTGGATGCTACCAGTCAAACGTCTGCTTGCAGCAGCCTAGATACTGTTGCTGTTGCAGAAGCCCCCTCCCCCCGGCCGCCCCATAAGGGTCTGGAGGGGTTCTCAGGGGCTCTTGGTGCTGCTCTGAACAGTGCAGTGTCTGGTGTGGGCCTACCCAAATGGTTTGCTCTGCATCGGGGACGCCCAGGACGAGGTTCGTGTGGGGCCTCCTTGCTTGAGCATGATGAGTTTGCAGCATCAGGCTGGGCTCCCCTAGCCTTGGAGGCCGTGTGTTGCGGTGCTGCTGTGCAGGAGGCTGGTGCGTGGGGGGGGTTGCTGATAAATGAAGCTGCGATGGGGGTAGGCATCATCATTTGCGGGTTGTCTGCTGCCTGCTGTAGAAGCAGGGAGCATCGCTCCAGCGAAGCTGCCCTCTGTGAGCAGCTGGAAGGAGAAGGTGGGTGTTCGGTCTTGTGTGTTGGATCAACGTAAACAGGTTGCGTTGCTTCAGGGGAAGGGGTTTCACCGTCCGCTGCGAAAGCCTCGGGATTTCTACCAGAGAGAACCTCATGGCTTTCCAGAAGCGCCGCTTCGAGCCAGCGGGGGATAGCCGTGTGGCTGCTTCTTACCGCTCCTTTAGGGGGACCCGCAGGCCTATGGGCTCCTCGAGTCTCCAGACAGTTCTGCAGGCTCATCTTAGGGCTGCCTGGAAAGGAGGCACATTTGTCTGCCCACGGACACATTCGTTGCATGAGGCAGTCAAGGCGATCGTGAGCTTCTGCCTCCCGCAGCAATGCAGTGAACTCTGCGTCACTGGAGACGCTGCCGTCTCCAGGGCCCCCAGGAGCTTTGTTCGCCTCTCCCCCTCCGTCAGAAAACAAGTCCTGTTGCCCTTCTGCCTGGGTGGCTGCAAGATGCTCTCTTGGCTCATCTGGTTCGCCATCTCCATCGGGCGGGCCTCTGCTGGCCCTAAGTTCTGGAGGCCCCTCCTGCCCACACAAATGCAAATTCGCCTTTGGGGGACGGCAGAGCTGTTGGGGGCATTCGGGAAAAACCCTTGGCTGATCTCCTTCCTCCACTGTCTCCCCCGCTGCTGGACATGCAACAGGGCAGCAGCCCTCAAACGCTGTCCCTCGCGTTCGTGGAGGTCGCATTGATGCATCTATAGAAGCATCGATCTCAGGAGCTACAGGCCCAGGTGCTGGGGGCCGCCCTTGCTGGTCCCCTCTCCTTGGCGCTGCTGCTCTCTTCTCTGACCGCGCAAGGTATGTTCTCCACGTTGAGAGAGGAAATCGAACATTGTACTGGTCCTGCAATGATTCGTTTGTTCTAACTGAGACCTCCTGAAGCTCCACAGCCCTACTGGGTGGCCGTAAGCGGTAGCGAGCCCTCCTCCAGTGTCTCTGGATGATGCGTGCGGCAATGTTCAACACTGGCAGTGACGGCAGCAAGCCAAAAGCCCTGAATTCTACCGCATGCCTTGCAGCGCTGCAGTGACTGCCGGCCTCTGGTGCCCCGGGGAGCTGAGCTTTCCTGTGATGGGATCCGGTGGAGCAGGCGTGGGCTTCAGGCTGGCGGCGGCCTTCGCTGACAGAACAGTTGGTCGGCGGTGGTTGGGGCGTAACACACCGAGACTCCTCGCTTACGCTTAGCTGTATGGACTCGTCGCTGGAGGGGCCCCCGGGCCTGCTGGTTGCGGAAGCGTCGCAGGCGTCGGAGGCGGGGGAGCAGCTACACGAAGGCCGGGGTACCCCCAAGGGAGATGAGCTGCTTGGCAGTTGACTGCTGCTGCTGTCGAGAGAGGTGCTGACAGTTGGCTGTTCACTGTGCTCTCTTTCGTTCCCACAGTCTTTGTAAGGGGGCACACATCCACACAGATGGCTCCATGTAGCACATTTTACGGGCACCTCGCCCCTTAATGGAGCCTCTTGCCCTTCTTGATCTCCCCGTGTGCTTCTTTCTAGAGAAGGCCCATCTGCATTTCCCTGGGTGACATCGCATCCTTCATATTCCTCCCACGAGGGATTCACTTCGTGGCCGCAGGGGCTCAGGCTCTCAGGCGGTGGCCGACTGGCTGTGGCGACGCATTGTTCTGGCGGGTTAGCAGATGCGTTGAGGCTCCCATATGCTGGGCAGTGCTCCCCTGTTGAGGTCTCTGCTGAGCTGCTGAGATGAGGCGCATCCCACGAGCTGCCAAGCGACACTACAGAGCTTTGTCTGAGCTGTCCATCAAGTGAAAGGCTACACTTGTCCCTGTGGGGGTCGAGGGCTCCGCATTCGCCTTTGCCGTCAGCCGGTTGTGCAGAGGTTGTTGGCTTCGAGTGCAACGCCTCGCATGCGCTGCGATAAAGATTGCCATGTTTAGCCCGGGCTCCCCATTCACGAGAATTCGAAGGGGCCCCCCCGAGGAATGACGAATTTGAATAGGAGGCGCGAAGCATGTTATCGGCGGTTTCGCTGTCTACATTGGTGCTGACGCTAGCACAGTGGCTTGCAGGCCTCGCGGCCCCCACCTCCCAGTTTGCAGGACGGTTTGATGGTGCTGCAGCAGCATCCCTCACGGCTTCGTCGCCTCCGCAGTTCAGCTTTCCGTGGAGCCCTTCAGCGGCAGACGATTTAGAAAGCGAATACCCAAGTGCTGGTTCACAAGCAGCTCGCGCAGGTTGGCTTGGGCCTGCAGGTGCAGCGGGCATGCCCCCCTGCGTCTCATGAAAACGGCTGTTGCACGGCTTGTGGGAATGCATGCCGAGTGTGTGATCTTGCGACTGCTTCTGCGCAGGCGCTTGAGCCTGTACACGAGTTGTACATTTGTGCTGGGAGCTGCAAGGCTTCAGTGTTTGCGTTGCTCCTCCGGCTTGGCAATTGGGTACCCTCCCTTGCTGCCCCAGATTCAGGCTTCTGTGCATGTGCTCTTCTTCATGCTGCGAGTGGAGGGTTTGAAGAGGAGTGTCTGGCCCGATGCTGCATGACTCTCTGCTGCTCCCAGCAGGGCCCCTGTGTGTCATTCTGAAGTCTGCTGATTGCCCTGGCCAGCTGCGGTTAACATTTGGTAAAATATTTGCTGAATGCACCCTCATCCTCAGCGAAGGGTCTGTAGCTGCGTCTTGGCTCAAACAGGTTGGCTGTGAGCAGTGAGAAATACAGGGGCTTGTGGCAGGCAGCGAAGCACAAACTCCACCTCTGCAAGCCCTGTCCTGGCAAGCAGGATCCGTCCGCAGGCTCGATCGCAGTTCCGCTTGTGTCAGTTGCGGCTCGCTCAGGCTGCTTGGATGTGGGGGAAGAGAGGCTGACCCCTGCTCTTGGGAGTAAATGTCAGCTACGCTCTTCGCTCCACAATGCTCCCGCGGGCATCCGCCGGACTCCTGAGTAACTTTGAGGTCACGGGGTTCAACGAGTTCTGTGGAACGATGAGCAGAACAGAATGGCAAAGGTGGGCCGTTTCTTCCTTGCACTTGCATGCATGAACACGGCTATGGTAGAGTTGGCTGGAGAGCGTTCATATCCCCCTTTCGAAACAAATTTTCCTCAGTAACCTAGCTTTCCCTTATACCTGCTCTGGAGACCTCGCTTGCTGGTGAATGGCGCATCGTCCTCGGCGGTGACTGTTTCTGGGATTGATCTGAAATGGTAGAGCAGCAGGCATGCCACAGTTCACAGTGGTTTAGGCTTATGCATTTGTTTGTATTACGCGAAGTGGATGGAAAACAAAAGATAAATAAACGAGGCTCCGGCTGAGCCTCAGAAACTGGTAGCAACCCATAGTTGGGCAAATCCGCGGCCGCGAGCACCAGACTTGCATTCGTCTATTGAGCACAATTCGTCGCTTTCCGTTTTTGTCCCTTCGATCGCTTGTGTGGAGCAGAGCTGGTCCGTTATCTGCAAAGCATGCAGCACTGTGGAGGTTCACTTCGCCCCCCATCGCTTGCTCGCTGAAAACGGGTAGACTTGTCTGACACTCTAGTGTTTACAGCATTGGTCCCACCTCCTCTGCGGCATTTTGTTGGGCCTCTATGTCCGACAAAGGCTTCAGGGGCTCCTCCGATAGTTTATCTTCTCTGAGTGGTTGCCCACCATCCTTACTTGTTACATTGGTACCGGCATGAAGGTGAGGATAAACAAACCGCAGCAGAAAGGCTTTTTCCTCTCGCTCCGTTCGAAGATGTGCATAAGCGGCATCAAGTGCCTGGAGACACCCAATATGTAAACAGCCACGGCTTTGGGGCTTGTGGATGGCTGGTATTCTCGTGCAGACTGTTGACCTGTCAGTCTTGTACAGTCTGGAGTTGGCAAGCCAAGTGTCCTCCTGGATATGCAGATGCACAAGGACTCCGCCGAGATTAAATGCGCTTACGAGTGCCACGCGGGTTGCTCTTGCCTCAAAGTGTGCCTTCGATTTTCGTAGAACCTCAAGACGCTGCGCAAGCTTCAATAGCTCTTGCTGTTGCTTCTCATTTTGCTGTTGAACCTGGATGTGCTGCTGTTTTAGCTCCGTCAGCTCGCCTTGCACAGTGCGCAGTTGCCGATCTGAGTGGATCAGAAAAATACCTCACAAAGACCTTCAGGATTACGGGGCCCCACAGTTACTTCATGGAAGCTTTTCTTCTCGGCATTGTTATGCCTTCTACGACCGAAGCCATTAAACGATATGTGTTCCTGCAAGTATGCCTAAATGCGCTTCTACGTAATTTTGGCCTTCTTCGTACCCTTCGACCGGAGGGCCATCCGCAGCCGCGAGCAGTCCGCACAATCGGCGGTTTCATCTTTGAACTTCGCTTTATCCCCTTCGCTCGTCGGTTCGGGACAGCCTTGGCGCCTAGCCCCTGTAAAAGGCGCTGCGTCGCAAATTCTTTGCGCACGCGACTATCAGAATCCGCTGCCTGTCTCTGACAAGTTAAAACTTGAATACTTTTTCTGCGTAGACTTTGGTTTGCGACCTGCAGAAATGACCCTAGATGAACAGTGGAATACCTCTGCAAAGGGAGCTGCTATGCCCGATGTTCTGGGGCGTTTTCGTCCTCAGCGCCCGAAGTTCAGCTTGCTGTTGGCGCAGAAGCTGCTGCGCTCCTTCCAGTTGGCTCTGCAGCTCTTGCTTCTCCTTCTCGCTTACAGCAATCTCTTCCTGAGCGGCACTGGCCTCCTGTATCCTGGCCGCTTCCTGCTCCTCAAGCTGAATCACCAACAGAGCTGCGGCAAGATTCTGTGTTCGTCCTTCGTTGCAGCGTGTACGGAAGTTGAGAGACTTGTCAGCCAGTAGAGATATTTAGTTCACCTTTTTAATTCTTTGGGTTGCTTGCTCTGCGGCCCGCAGAAGTTGTTCGTTGCGGCTGCGATAAGCTGCACGCAGCCTCAGGGTCAGTGTGCAAGCCAAGCATTCTAGAGCATGTGCGAGTGGAGCACCACCACCCCGTGCAGACGGAGCTACAGAGCTTTTCATTGGTCAAGAAGGGTCCAGGGAGATCTGCAGGGCTTCTTAAATTCAAAATCTCTAGGCCTAGCCGCTTACACGCTGCGAGCCGAACAAGTTGCATGTGCTTTGCTTCCATAATCCTCAGTTTCTGTTTCATGGACTGGTCTGCCTGAAGTCCATTATGGGGGCATGCCACAGAAAGCTCTACCTTTTAAAGTTAGGGCTATTGGTGCGCCCTCTCTTGCTGCTATTGGCATATACTAACGGCCATCCTCATCCACGGGCTTGTGGAGAGCAAAGAGGTAACCAGCGATGGCTTGGTTGAATGCAAGCTCGTGCACTGGCAGTGAGGATAATAAACGTGCCGGGTGCAGTTTTACACAGTGCACGCCTAGCTTGCAGCATGTAGGTGGCAGCGACTCCCTTTCTAAGTGTCTCTGAGGCGATTTCGTGAAGACTACAAAACGGTCGACTCCGTATACTGCATTGTTGCTTCTTCAGCTCTGCTTGTCTCACCCCTGCCGGCTCTTTAGGAATTTTGGAAGTACCCAACTCTGAAGCTTCAGCATCTGCGAGGCCGCCGCGCTGGGAGTTGTTGGCAAACGGCTGCGCCATCCCCTGCAATTGCAAACGGTAGGCACGATAGCTCTGCCCATCAGCTCTCTCTGTGCATTTCTCGTTGTTATATCATTGTTCTACTAGCCTTCTTAAACGCGCCGGCTTTCAGAGGTGCGCGGAGAACCACTGTGCATGGCGACCGCGTGTAGGTGCTTTAGAATAGTCCCCACAAGCAGTCGGTAGAGACCGTCTAGAACAGTAGAGATAGGGCCTGCGGTTTTTCCGTTACTCACAAAGGCTGTTAATCGTCTCCTTCTAGGCTGTGGGATGCAGCCATTCGTCGTTGTCGCACAAGGAGGCATCACCGGTCACGTCACGACAATCGCTGGCACCTGCTTCGCGATCGTTATTCTCGCAAGTGCTGAGCCTTCTACCTCTTCTACATTCGAACCCAACTCGGTGCTTTTCAAGAGGAAATTTGATTTTGGATATGCTAGCCCTAAAATTCGCGGCAGATTTCTGCCCCTCGCATTGCTACTGGCGCCTTGCAGCAACGTTGAGGCGTGCGCTGGAAGCGGACACTCTCGACTTCTTGCAAACAGCTTTTATATTGGCTTACCAGTATCTGTATCGTGGCAGGGATGAATGGCTTTGGTGGTTTCTCCTCTAGGAGCAAGCAGCCATACCACCCAAGCGGGAAGTATAGCTTACTTCACAAGGTCGGGGGCTTCTCATGCGGTCCTCCCCAATGCCTTTGCTCTTTCGTGAAACGAATCCGTTGTTAAAATACATGGGAACTGAGAGAAAGAGCTAGATATAGGCGTGTGCACGCTATCACGGATTCAGGGCCACCCAACATAAACCTGATCCATGCGGTGGCTGCCGAGAGCGCCTCAGACACTGATAAGCATGTGCCTCATTCTATAGGGAACAATACATATACCAGAGTTGGGGACAGGCTGCAAGCAGAGAGTAACGTAAACGAGATAGGGCGTAGGAATGCCGAATGTGCGGTGCCCCCTGCTGGGTGTGACTTCAGATGGGGCCCTCTTCCGAAAATAGCAATAGCCTGATTGCCCCAGTCAATGTTGCTGATCCGATTACAACAGTATCTCTAGCTTTTCCACCTCAGCTCAGGTGCCTACAGGGATTCACTGAGAGGCATGTAGACGCTAAGGGACCTTTCGGCAGGTCGCCATTAAGAAAGCTTCACCAAAACCCCAAGCACTGTCCATTTATTTACAAAATTGGTGTTTACATATAATTTCTGTTCTCTGACTTGATAACAAGGCGCCTGTTATTGCGATCGCAAAATCAGAATGCCGTGTGCAGAGAGGTGACCCAGGGGAGACGAAGCCAGCCAACGCACAGTCCATGGCTTCTGCAAGTTCCGCTTCACTCCCCCTCACTCTAATTAAAGTTCTATTCTCATCTACAAAGTGGAGGAACTGGTGAGTCTTGAACTCGTGCTCCAAGCGCTGGCATCTGTTGTGCTACCATTGGTTAGGTCGTATTTGGTCGGTGTTGCTTGCGTGCATCATTTACATTATTTTTGCTGCAGATATTTTACAACATGTCCTCCTATGCAGCCAAGCGTAGCCAGATTCCCTCCCGTTCCACCTTGCTGCGGTGGATCCTTGCTGCAGTGGATGAGAACTACCCGCAAAAGGCCAAAATGCACTGGCTCGCTATTGCAGCCATTAGAGGGAGTCAGCTAACGCATCTCAGTATCCCACAGCTGCTTATAGCGAATTGTTCAACTAGCTGCTTATAGCGAATTGTTCAACTGTTCGCGTGTCTGAGCCCATCTTAATAAGACTCGCCGTGGGCTACTGTTTTTGAGAATGGGACTCTAATTGCCCCGGCGCCGAACTACTCGTAGACCCAAAATGTAGTTTTCAGCCGTACTCGTTTTTATTTACCGTCAGGGAGTGAAGGTAAACAACGTTAACGGATGCGCTTCCAGTAACTCCTTGACGCAGCTAGAACCCTGCGACTGTGTTTGGTGTGTCTCGTACGATGGTTGGGAGCCGCTATTATCGCATCCCTAGGCGTTTTGCTCTTTTATCCATGGAAACCTGTATCCCGTGTGTAGGCGGCTTGGTGGATGAAGGTGGCACGTTATTGCTCGTACAACCCTGTGGAGTATATGCCTCGGCGGCATATACTATACGAATACTCTATATATCTTATATAGTCTATTCCCACCCTTCTAGGTACAATTATAGGCATCAGGTGGGATACTCACTTTAACCACTCCCGCAGGAAAAATGCACGTTCATAACCCAAAAGGGATTCTACGCCTGGATTAGTTCCCAAGACACTGAAGGAAGGTAGGGCAGGACTTTCCCATAGTAATAGGAGTGAAACAGAACCGACCCGAAGTGTTGAACAATGCTTCACGAAGTGTTTCCAGAACGAGACAAGTTCACTAGCAAGCCGAGGCAGCATCCACAGACAAAGGGGGAGGCGTACGACTTGGCAAAATATTTGTTTCATAGGCGAGAAGGCTCCCCTTTCAGCTTGCCGCTCAAGAAAATGTTCACGAAAATCAATTCGCAGAAATGTCTAGCCAGTTGTGCCATGTTTGGCAATAGCTGGGTACCAACGCTTCGGGGAAATGACTACTTTAGCTTGCAAAGTTCCTACTGAGCGTGCGGATCTTATTTCACGTGGACGCTGGTGCTGGAAAGCGCAATCATGCGTTTTCCAGCATCGGCGCTGCTGCGGCGATGCTATTTTTCCTTGCCACGCCATTTCTAGTAGATCAAGAGGAGCGTGGGCATCGAATTCGCAGTACAGTGCAATGTTTTAGCGAGCATCACCAGTAGCAGCACCACTAGTGCCGTTGCACAAGTAAAGCCTTCACTGTCTAGTGAGGGAAGTGGCCACGGCCTTTCTCCACAGCTCCATCCCTTCTCGCCAGCGGCGCATTATCGAGCGCTCTGGTCACATTTCACACGGTTGCGAGCTCTGCATTTGCTATCCCGGTCTGAAATATTTGCAGTGCAAGGGGGTGAAAATACTGACCAAACGTGCCAACATACCGGCAGCAAGCAGCTCGTCGAGAAGGTGATTGTACTCTGCTCTTTCCGCAACTTTTTTGCGGATCCTGCGCAGGGCCCGCATACAAATAGAACCCATATTCACATTTTGAAGGATGTGGGGCGCCAAGCATGATCATCTGCATGGTGGAAATGCCTTGGTAAGGTGAGCAAACGCATCAACCATACAAGGCAGCGGCGTCCGCCTACTTGGCTATGCGCAGAGCAAAATCCTTTTCCAAGACCGACACTCTTTGCTGAACCTGCTCCTCAATAGTGCGGGCCCAAGTTGCTTCAGCTTCAGCTCTCTCTGCAGACTCCCGCTGCGAAGAGAAACAACGGGTGGCGCCGCAACACCTCTTTTGGAGGAACGAGGCTGCCATTTCTCGAGAAAATGCATAGCAGTCGATCTGTGCTTCCCGAGGGAAAGCATACCTCTGCCTGAGCTTTGCACGCTGTCAGCTCGGCGTCCTTCTTCCTGCAGCAATCCTCTAGCTCCCTCTGAGTTAGCTGTAGCGACTGAGTATAACATTGAGGGCAGATGGTTCCTGGTTTTGGAGAGTTTCATTCGTCTGCAGTAGGAATCAAAGGCTGATACTATCAGCTGACGCTGTCCCTGGCAGCCTGGGTTGCAGCCGCAGGGGATTATTCGCCTACATGCAAGAGTTTTCTGCAGCTTGCTAGTTCCTGTTGCTGACGGCGGACTTCGAGGTTATCTCGCTGCCTTTTAGCAGCCTCAATGTCATGATGTCTCTTCACTTCTTCCAGTTTTGTTTCTAGCGTTGCACACTTCTCAGCCAAGTCCTACGGGGACAATACCGAGTGTAAGGCTGGTGTGTGAAGATGCAGTCGTTGAATCCAAGGCAGCAAATAACTGCAAATCACAGTACTTTCCGCCTTGTGATCACAGAAACAGCCTTATGCAACGTTATGCTGGGTGTGTCTCGCTCCAGTCAAGATGCTGTTGCTGTTGCTGAGGGGACGGACGGGTAGGGCTGCCTCTTCTTTCCGCTTAGTGAGCCATTAAGCCTACTTTTTCTTTTGCCGCTCCAGTGGCAGCTGCTAGAGCTGTCTGTTTCTGCACACAAGCAAAGGTAAAGCTGCAACGCAATACGGAAAGGCATGCTGCAGCTTTAACCGAGTGCACTGACAACCCTCACAGGCATATTCCCAGGCATAACATTTCAGACGCGCTTTATGGCTGAGATGAGATTTCAAGCCATTAGAATCTCATGGGGAGCCTAACTAAGCGGGTACTCGTTTGACCCTAGCATACTTTCGCCTCCTCCAGACGACAGCAAAGCTGCATTAGAACCAGCAGAAAGCACATTCAGTGTTCAGCATGCGTGAAGCAGCAGTTGTAATAGTACGGACCTTTCTCCGCCTAGAGAGTACAGCAAATGCACGAATGTTTTCCGGCTTTTCCAGCGTGGATGTTAGGGGATAACCAAAGGCTCAAAGGCTCAAAATCGCCGCCACATATGTTCGCATACCTCTTCGTTTCTCACTCGAGTCAGGTGTAGAGCTCTTGTAGCTTCCACGAGCTGAGTTCGAAGCTGCTTCTTCCTTGCCACAGCTGCTTCGTGTTGTTCTTGTGCCTCTTGCAGTTGCACCCTCATCCTATTAAGGGTTTCCTTTTCGTTTGATTCTTTGTGCATCAGCTCTTGCCTGAGTGTCTCCAAAGTAGCTTCTAGCTGCATGTATGGAGGAAAACCACCCGGATTACACTATCTAATTTTCATGCTACTGTAAAGAGCTAAGTGAAGCTACCCATGATTCCCGCAGCTTGTCAACTTCATTGGCTAGAGGCAGTACCGTTGTGTTCGGCAACAAGCTGGCCCCGCCCACCTTAGTGCCGCACATACGGTTAGCGTGAGCAGCTGTGAAACTCTTACTTCTTCGTTTAAGGTTTGTGTTCTTAGGAGGGCCGTTTCTTGGTTTTTCGAGCGCTGCTCCATCGTTGCGACAGTCGCCTCGAACTCAGCAGCCTGCAGCTGCTGTGACTCCTGCAGAGTGAGAGATTTATGACGATTAGCGAAGCAATGTGTTTCTTGGAGTTGGCACCAGTTTCCAAAGATAGTCTTCTTAAACGCACTCGATCCACTCATCTACAGCCCGTGTCTTACTTTAATTTTCTCTGCCTGGCGCGTCAGCTCTTGGACTTTGCCAGAAAGCACGGTGGCTTCCTCGCGTGAGCTCCTAAGTTCCTCTTTCTGCCTCCAGTGTGATTCCTTCATAAGTTGAAGCTCCACAGACAAACGATTGTTATACTCCGTTGCTGCATCGAGTTCCACCTTAAGCTTCTGCTTATCTGCTAGAGAATCTGTAAGGTCTTCGAAGTGTTTTTTAGAGTAGCATTCAAGCTCTTTTGCTATCTTGGTATTTTCGGCTTCTAAACGAGCTATATCCTCAAGGCGCCTCTGGGCTTCAAGCTCAAAGCGCCTCGCCTCCTCCATAGCTACTCGTAGTTGTTCAGCTTTCTGTGCTTCGCGCTGGTTAGCCTTGTACAGCAAAATGAACAAACCGGGGCATCTCCACATATAAGCTTAACCCGATGGGCACGCATGCCGTAGATGCAGTAGTAATGCGCTCCAATGAATTTAAGTTGAATAGATGAGGAGCCTGGTAGCATGGCCAGCGGGTCACTCTGCACTATTCCTCACTAATCTAGGGCTCACTGTTCTGAGGTTATTCGCAAGCATTGCGATCTCACTGGCCTGCTTCTCTAACTCATGTCTGAGGGCCTTCTCATCCGCCAGCGTCGTGCTCAGCTGGTGCATTGTTTCTGCATGTTTCTCCTGAAATATCCACGCGCAAGAGTCTTCTAATTTGCAACTTGGCCAAAATAATTTATAACGTTATTGAAAGAAATTTCATACTGCTGTACTTCTTTAGGGCTTGGCGAAAAGGCTTCAGGTTTACATGACCTTGTACAGATGCTGTTCCTTGACAAAATTCAGGAGGGGCGTTGCCTCACACTTATCTCTTTAAGTCGACCCTCTTCGAGAACCATTCGTGCCCGCATGCGGTCGCACTCGGCTTCAAAAGCCAGCAGTCTCTTACGTTCGTCCTCGAGCTTCAAAAAATAGCACATGACTTCACTCCATTAAAACAATTCAAAGTCCTTACCGCAGATAGCAAGTGAACCGACGGCTGGTGAGGCTACTAATGCAACTTCGTCGAATCCACTAACCCAACAGTTCCTTTCAGAAACATCTTGGAAAGCTTTCAGTGCCTCCTGAGCATCCTGAAGCTCTTTTAGAAGCTTTGCGCTTTGGCGTTTTGCAAGTTCAGCCTCCCGCTGAAGACACATGGTCATGCTTCGGCGGCATGATCTCCTTGAATAAGCACTTCCATTATCCATTACTAAGGTCCCCAGGTCACAAGCTGTGTCGGTGTGTGTCCTTTTACATTGTTGCAAACTCACCTGTATGAGTACTAATTGCTTCTCCTTCTCAGAGAAGGCCTTCAATTCTTCCTCCAGGCGGAAGATCTGCTCTCTGTCAACAGCGTGCATCTGCCTGCAGCGCTCTAGCGAAGCGTGGGCTTGCTCGAAATCCCTTTGAAGCCCACAAAATTTCCCGAGGTCTTGCTGCAACGATGCGATTTGGGCCTGTACAAAAGGACAACCGCCCAGGTGCAGCGTAACTTGGTTACGTACCGCTAGTATGCCGCCAAACTTGACGCACCAACAAATTCCAGTGCGCAACGCTAGACAGAGCTTTTTTCGCCGCTACCTAGGCAATAATTTTTGCTCCAAGCCCGGATTTTGACACGCCTTTTTGCCTGCTTCATATGCTTGCAACCGTACCATTGCCTGACTAAATTCTTGCCTCAGGTGGCTGTTTTCCTTCATCAAATCAATGCGATCGCTCATCGCCAGCTCGGCCTCCGCTTTTGCCATTGAAAGCTGCTTTCGAGCAGTTGCAAGTTCGGCTGCAGCTGAATCTGATGAAGCGCGAGCAGCACCATACTGTTCAGAGAGCTTGGCAACTTCAGCCGTCTGCTGCACGTATTGCTTTCGTACAGCTGAGAGTTCTTGCGCTGTAGGCATTTAATTAAAACGCGGACACCAAATGCACCCGTACTTTGCAAGTGCCGTTTTTTGCATTCTAGCTGGATGAGTTAATGATCGGTCCCAATCTCGTAGGAAGCATCACTTGCCTTGATCGGCGATGTCGCGGGAAAGAGTCCGATTCGATTCGCGCAAGGCTGCAAGCTGGTGCTCTAGTGTTTCGGCTTGAGTGAGTGGCAGTGCACCGTCGTCCGCAACGTACTGTGGGGCTTGAGCAAGACCATCCTGCCCAGTCGGCTGCAGACACACTAGCAGCATCGGCTTACTTGAAGCTTTCTGGACACTTTAAGGCGATGCCGATAAGGCCTGTCTCTGCAGCTAGAACGCCTTCCAGGCTTACTGAGAGTGGGTGAAGTGTGTGTTCCCCAGTGTAGCCATGAGTTGTTTCATAGTGCATCGGATCTTGTATTAATGGGCTTCGCCTTCGCCAATGTGCGAAATGCCCATGATCCCAGGTGGGCACTCTGAAGCTTTCAGTGGGGCCTCCAGAAAGACGAGGCCTGGCAGAGGCAGGCCTGGCTGGCCTGGAAAAACTGTTTATATTCACCCAGCATGCCTGTGGCTTTTCGCAGGAGTCTGGGTAGCAGTGCATTTCCGTGGAGACCGGCTCGAGAGACAGGATATCTACCAACACATGAAAGTGAACACAGCGACGGGCGCTGTGCTTCTGTTAAGCAAAGCTTGTAGGCTTCTCGCAATGCCGAGCATGCGGACACAAGCGTTCACTAGAAAGCGTGTGGCTGTGCGAAGGAAGATGGTCTATCAGAACGGTCCGATTGCCAGCAGCAGCACCCGGGCACTTGGTTGTTCAAAGCGTTCCTCACAAGCAAGACGGCTGACGGCCCTCAAGTTTTGTCTCGGCAAATGCCACAATAGGTCGCCCGTTCCAGTTCCAGCCGAGAGTGCTCTCCTTGGCGTTTTAGAGGTATTAGCAGTCCATTCAGCTGCAATTATCCTGTACCTGTACCGCTACAAAGCCTGCGGCTGCTGCATTTCATTTCTCAAGCGGAGGGTGGCATTGCTTGACAAGCAGGTACACTCAGGAGTTCGTCTTCCTTAACTCCTACCTTTTTCCCTGTTTAGCAGTTTTTTGTTGAATACCAACTACTTTCTCTCCTCAAGAGCCCTCAGCAAGCCTCCACAGTCGGTATATGTGAAGGGCTTGCGGGTGCCGCCAGCTTTGTTACTCGGGGGCCGCATGAAACTCTGTTTCTACACCTTTTGCCTTCCTATTTGCAAGCTGTAGCAACTCTCTCTAGGGGAGGTTCGAGCATTCCCATCGACCGAATGCAGCACTGGCTTTGGCACAAAATGGCACAGGTTAATGAAGATCTCCCCAAGATCTCCCCAGCCTTGTGCTTCTGCAGGGAATCATGTGCCACAGCTGCTCGAATGTGCTGAACAAATGTTGGATCAGCCGGAATTTTCAGTAAGTTGCGCTAAACGACCCCCAAGACCTCAATTCCACAGGTGATGCAGCGCCCTCTGCTGATGCCTGCACACCTGAGCAGCAGCGTGTTGGTCGAAATATTACGGAACCTGGAAACGCTTATCTCCTGAGGCACGGAGATATGTACAGCAAGCCCAATGCAGGGTATGTCTATCAGTAGAAGATTTTTTTGCAGAAACTGAAAGTTGCACAATTGTCGGGGGTCACCGCACGGGGACCTGGGCCCCGACGGTGAGGCAACCAAGCATTCGTATTTCAGTATAAACGTTTCTGGCCTTGTGGCATCTTACATTGCTTTTTTCCATGACTAGATCTATACTTTGCAGCTGGTAAATAAGCTCTGCTACTTCCTGTACCGAGCGCTTAGTATGGTCGTATGCGGGCGCGTAGCAGCCTCGGTATGTTCGCTTATTCTCCCCACAGAGAGCAACTTCATGTTATTAGCAATACTGTTTTCGCGAGCTTTCCTCATTGATGGCAGCCTATCCCTTATTAACCACCATGGCTTCAAGTGGAATAGAGCTATGCCGGCGTCATGCACTGCAGGAGCAGTTCACCAGTTGGCATCCAGCTTCTCGACGAGTTGCTACATTATGCCTCCAGGAAGCTGGAAGGCTTGTAATGCACTTACTTTCAATTGAGGCGAAATAATATCGGCTGATAATTCCCTCACCCCTCGAAAGAGCGCGATTCAGCCGAAGCACCTATATGGACGAAGCTACCAGCTCTCTTATGATTAGGGCACCCTGGTTTCGCCAATCGTCTTAACACAGTGTTGTGTAATAAAACCACTAGTCCTCGAGGCATGGGCATTATACAGTCCATCTAGAGTGCACCACGTCCGACACGCCAGCCAGTGGTCCCCAGCACGGAACGCCATAATCAAGACTTCTGTCTGTCCGGGACCTGCTGTTGCGTCTAGAGTCGCCTAAGTAGCCAATGGGCAGGCTCTCGTCTTTGGCAGCGATGGCGCTCTGTTGGTTAGCAATGTTTTCCAGACGTGCAAGTAACGTGCCCGTCTGCCCATCCATACTGAAGTCTTGCAACTTCCGCGATCCCGCTGTGTTCTGGTTCGTGAATGTGTGCGTAGGAGCACTCTAACAATTAAAAAAGAAAACAGCATAGTAATCTTAAAAACAATATGTGCCATTGGGATACAGGCCTGACTGCGGCAGGCGCGCAACCGCAAGCCAGCGAAAGAACTGGTTGAATCGCTGTGGATTGAGAAGCCAGTTCCAGATGGGACATTCAGCCTTCTTAAGGAGAAGTGGCAGAGCCCCCTTGTGCAGCTACAAGCACCGCCTGCCCCATGTGGGAGCTTCAAGTGAATGCCCACAACCCACAGATATTTTCAGGGGTTACTCGAACAACGCTGTGTCATTCACGTCACGTCCTCAGCTAAGAAGTCACAGATCTGAAGAAGAATGGCCACACTGCAGCCTTGAAAAAACATCTACGCCACGGCGGCACCGCTGGCCAACCCTCCGATACCTTGCAAGCCTCTCTGGAGAGCAGTTGTGTACTCGTTTATGGCCTGTATAAACAGCTCAACAGCTCATATTGATCTTTCACACTCACGCACCCATGCTGGTGCCGCTGGAAGGAATCAGCTATGGCGTCAAGGTGCCAAACGCCGCTGAAGGGGGATGCAAGCCGCATGGCGCAGGATCCGATAATGCAGTGAAGGATAATTTGACTGCACCTGTAGTATCTCGTCGTCCGCCTCCTCACGAGCGCGCGTGGCAGCTGCAAGGCCCCCGCGCAGCTCCTCGAGTTCTTCCTTGACGAACGCATGGAACTGGTCTCGTGACTGGTCTCCCCTGTGATGGATCACATATGGTCTTGGGATTAAATGGATCAGCAAGCAGCCGCATTTTCACAGCATCGTCGAGTCAGCTTTTGGACCTACTATGGAACAGTGAACGCTGTGCTGCTCATGACTAGCCTTGCTCCTTCTACGTTTGGGGGGGTTCAACAGGATTGTTCCACGCAGGTGGCAGCCTCACCTGAGCAGTATGCCAATCTCCCTTTTGATGAGTGAAACTTGCTGGTGACGCGCAGCGATTTCACTTTCAATTTTTACGTCCAAATTCTTGACGAGTTCTTCCAGCTTCTCCGCCGCCGCATCTTCCCTCGCGTTCCTTGAGCGCACTTCGGCTTCAAAAGCTGCCCGTGTGGCCTTGCAGCGAGCCATCAGCTCTGCAGCTTCCCGCTGAAGGCCAAGGTAAAAAATCCATAAGCAAAGCTCATGAAATCACATACGCCCTTCCCCGCTCAGCTTATTGAGGCAGAGCATCTCCCCCAAAACGAGACAAATCATACAATTACGCGCACACAAATGGCCGGCAACCATAGGCTGAATTAGGTGGAACACATTGCCTCCGTGTTGATAAGGCCCTTTTGATGGGCCGCTTTGTATGCATTTCATAGGAGTGGGCGTCAGACTGAGATTTTTGCTGCTTGCTCTCCTTTTAGGCTGCAGAGCCCTTGTTCTAATTCCTCGCATCGCGTTATCAGATGGTCGAGGGCACCCTGACGTCCGTAAGCACAGCGTTTTAAGCACGGGAAGGGTGCATCAGCACGTTGAATGAAACAGAGTGCAGCTAAAAGTTTCCGTTGCCGGTGACCTCTTTCTTCGGTGTTGTCAGTCAATGTAGAATGGTGGAATGCCAGTTCTTGCTTACCGTCAAATGCCCTATATGTTTGCCTATTTTTGCTTGGAGCCTCTCTAGCATTTCTGCTGCCATCTTCCCTGCCGCCCTCTCGAGCAATCTGGTGGCTTCCCCCCTCCTTCGTGCTTCTGCTGCTATTCTGCTCTCAATCGCTTGTACTGCTTGATGAATTTGCTAAGCACAACAAAGTGCAGACCCGCCTGGTGTATTTGCGTCGGAGCTACGCATCGGTTGTACTTCGCCTCCCACCAAGCGTGTGCCTCATCTGCGCACAGTCCTCAGCGGAGTAGCCCGCTCTTACTGTCACTATGCGCCATGTACCCTCTCTGACCGGCATACCCTGTATCGTTCTGCTTCTAGAAGGCGCTTTCTCCTTGTATCCTCTGCAATCGAGGACTTAAACCCTGCGAATCTCTCTCCCACACTCGCTAGTTGCAGCCGCAGCTTCTCAGAGCAGTGCTCCATACCAACAGACGCATGAAGCCCAGTACCTGTGAAAATCCCCCAGCACAGCAGCACCACGCTGTCCGCGTCCTAGTTAAGTAAGCGCCGTACAGGCGCAAAGCATGGTCATAAGCATCTTCCAATGGTCCTATTAGCAGAAGTCCGTGAAAAAAGCAAATGAGGGCTCGCCGCATCAAGGGGCCTCTCCGAATCATAGGATAGTAGAAATTTACGCGAACACATTTCCTCGGCGTTATCACTTAACCAGCAGCAAATATCCACACAGTGCAGCCACAAACCCTCGGTAGTCCACTCGAATACGCGCAGTGCAGCGTACCTCCGCATTCCAGGCTGGAGCCGGCCCGGCAGCAATGAAGCACACCAGCAGAGTTATGTGGCTCTACGCCGAGCCCAAAAAGAGTGTTTTGATGGGTCGGAGCACCAACAAAAGTGCATTTCTCTCTGTGGTGCGTAGATGATCGGCCCAGAGGTGGCGAGGATGGCGTCCGGCGCCCCGTCATGTTGGGTCCCTTCACACAAGAAGTTGCAAAGGCTTGTCACACAAGCAGCTGCAAAGGTTTGTCTCATACTGATTCCTTCAGAATGTGCGCAGATAGATAATGAGACACGAACCCAAAGACGGGCCGAGGGATTCGAAAGTTAAGGTCAGGACTTGCTGCTCTGCAGCTGTATACCCGAGCAGGCAATTTCCCCAAGATCGGCTTGGCTTCCCGTCTCCAGTCAATTCGGTACAGTATTTGCTGTGCCACTCTAAAGAAGCGTCCTCATCTACTACTAACTGCAGCGAGGAAAAACCGTGCGCCCTCTAACACGACGAAAACCGTCCAAGCGCTAGGAAGAGTAGGCAGGGACTTCCAAAGCAAATCTCAAGCAAAGTAGCCTGTTGAAAATTCGTTCACTTTCGTGTAGAATTTTGGAGAACTAATGGTAAATATCTATATCATATTTCAGGACGTGCAGCACGATGCAACCGAATGTCCCCAGCACTGCACATGCAGACGGGTGCTGGCAGAATTGGGGCCCCGGCATGAGCCAATAGCAAAATAACGCAGATAATGATCTGCGATGGTTTCGCGAACTTTTCTTTCTTTAAAGGGAGTTGGATGCTCACCTCTCAGGTGGAACAGTGCTCTTCATAGGAGGGGCCAGCACGAAGCACTAGCCTTTCACAAATTACAAAGGCCCGTTGGTCCGCTTCCACTTATGTGCAAGATATCTGTCTCATGACTTGTGAATAACGTTCATTCTCTGCATCCCGTTTTGTCTATGTATAGAAGATCACTATCATGCTCATTGTGAACCACCAGCAGCCGTGTTATATTGCGTGAGCGTAGTTCATCTGCAGCCAGCAGCATTGCATTAAACAGACGAAGGAAAGCGGGTCTATACAGGTGCGGTCCACTATCAAATGTGCATACTAAAAGCGAAGCGCTATCTATGCTGAAGTCAATCGTCGCGCTCTGTCAGACACCAATGGGAAGGACTTAACCCTTTCTGTCGCCTTAAACTTGGCGTGAAGTTGTCTGCTGTCTGCTGTCCTTTACTACCGCGCTTAGAGTGGCTATTTTCTGCGTTTTTGCTACAGGCATTCCCCCCTACAACGTGCAGGATCCTGTTACACATCTAGTCGGCCCTCAGCAGCCAAGCTGCAGGCGAGGCGCAACCAACTACGTAAGACACAACTGCGTAAGACAGGCAAAGGCGTGAAAATCGTGATGGACTGCCTAACTTCTTGTGCATGTGGTGAAAGTTGTCTCTGCATGCTTGCATGTGGATTTGCCTTGTACCAGACCTCGCAGCGACAAGTGCTGCCACTGAGCGTGAGCAACTTGCTTTCCGCAGCAGGCCTTAACGTCATTGCGCCCAGAGAGGTTTGGAAGTGGAGGGATTGTCCATGGTTTGGCACCCCATATGTTGGTGTGCTTCCATACCACTGTAGCTCCCGGTGATCCTCGCCTGAGGTCGACGTAACGGGGCTACTTACCCTGCGGTGAGTTGCATAACCCCTTGCTTTTCCCTTCTGAAGGCAACCCCATGTGCAAGCATCCGCAAAGCCCCCGCCTACGTGTATGCACTATAACAGTAGGCAATCGACATGCATGTCCCAGTGGCTAAAGTCCACGGAAGTGCAATTGAACGCGCCATCATCAGGGGAACCGTGCTGCGTTTGCGCTGGGAAACTGCAAAGGTCCTCGCGCGCCTGCTCGCCGAGCGAGGGATGCCAGCACACAGACAATGGAAGCAGTTAGCTAGAACGGGTAGCGCTTGAACTGGACAGCAAAGGATAGGTGGGAGCGCAAAGATGCCGGCGCCACGTGCCAGTTCTGTATACGCTTGATGGGCGTGCTGCTGGCGGCGGCTCGGTATGCCAGTTCAGAGCAGATATGTGGCCACTGACCATGTAAAGCTCCCCGCGCCGCGAGGACTTACTGAGAGCAGCGCTCAGTAGGCAAAATTCAAATATACAGAGGAGCGGATTGTGTTACTGCCCACGCGAGGCGTCCAGGCTCACCGACGTTTCGTTCAGCCCCAGCTTGGGCTGGGGGTCCAGTTCTGTGGACTGAGGCATCAATGTAGGTATTGGTACTAGGTAGCCGCATGTGAGCCAGAGGGCTATCAGCGCCGGAGGTTACGCATTCAAAAAGCGATGTACCCCTCTATAAACGCGACTGAGCAAATGCTACAGGAAGGCTGGAATTAGGCACAATTTTAGCGTCATTAAGGAAGCCCAGGCAAATAGCTGCTGCTGCTGAACAGATGGGGTGGAAGTCCTTCTGGATGAGACCTCTGTCTTTTCAAGCGCTCATTACAAATGCATTCACGCTGCCCGTTTTCTAGCCGCTTAGCGTACCATTTCCCTTGTATGCACCTTCTGGTCCTCCTTACGCATGCGTCCAAACTTGCCGTCTTCTGCAGTTGCTCCTTCGTGCAAAGGCGTTGCTGTCACTTTTTGGGAATAAGTAAGGGGAAACGCTGTGACGCCGTGAACCGCTTTAGGAATCGATATGCTGCGGAGCTCACGCTGCGTGCAAGTTGGCAGTCCACGCCAACCGACAGCATGCCGTGAAGCTGTTTGAGTCGTAGCCCGCAAAGGATAAATGCAGACCATGCGAATCCGCGAACGCCAAGTACGCCCGTTTGGAGATACTTGAGGCGTGGGGATTATGGGTACTTTCTTGGGTAGCTTCCCTCTAGTTTCTTCATATACCGCAGAGTCAAGGTTTCGACGCGTGGAGAACCTTGAACCCCTGCCAGTTACGGAGCACGGAGCCATACAGACACTCTCTTTCGCTGGTTGGCAAATGCTACTTGCTGCTTATGGTTTAGTGCTCTCGTCAATATGCCAATCAGCTTAGCAAAAAGCCCAGACACGAGAGTACTTAAGGAGTAGGAAGAGCGCAGTTTAAGTGGAAAGTGGTGAGCCCCCCATTTCGTGGGTATGCAAACAGAGTCTCTAAAGGCGACAGCATCTGGAGATTGCACCAGCTGCCACGCATGATTCTCCGTAGTAATCCTTGCAGGAGTCTTTTGGTGATGTGTCCGATTGACTCCCTATGAATGCGAAGAACTCCTCCAAGGATTACTTGTGTGGAGAAAAGTCTTTGGGTGATTTGTCCGATTGACTCACTACGAATGTGAAGAACTCCTCTCAACACAACTGCTGAAGGGACTCTGGGGAAGTAGTGATCCATGGGAGCCCAGAGACTGAACCTTGCCCTTAGCCGCGCCTGACCGAAGGCTGCCGGTAACACTCTAAACTCTCTAGAAGGCCATCCATCACATTTAGGCCCCCTACGTACAATCCAGTCCTGACCAACTCAGATGATCTCAGCTGCCCTTGGAAGGCTCATTGCACGATGGGCTGGCAAAGGGCTGCGATCGGGGAGGGTACTGCAGGCGAGAGCGGATGGTACTGATGCGCCAGTTGTCTGCCATTCTGTGCTTTTGCTGCTGATCACGAATGAGCTGCGCCGCTTACTCCAAAAGAGTGCTCTTCCTGAAACCGATAGAACGAAATGTATGCGCTCCTAGTGTGTATCCGCGCGCCTTCACTCTATTCAAGTCACCCCTCTCTCGTTTTTAACTCAGACAGTGGTTTCACCTTTGTAATGACAAAGACGATCTAATTAATGATTTCAGGGCTGGAATGCTAACTCGGCCATGTCCTTCGGGAATATAAACTTCAACAGCGTCTTCTGGAGGCCTCATACGTGCCTGCTACTGAGTGCCCCCTGCAAGGGTTACTTCGTAGGCAACTCTTGAAATATGGACGCCAACCACCGTGTAACGCAGCTTTGCATTGAGGCTGCACTATCCGCCCACTGCTCCACCGATCCTTGTTAACTCTCTACCTTTCGCAGAGTCTAGGTGCAGCCACTGCGTCCCATATTTTCACAGTAGCTTTAGACGTGCGATTGCAGGCCAGCCTTTATCAAGAGCCTGCAAGACCTGCTCGTTATTACGCAGGGGTGCATAAACACATAGTTCACTTGAGGTGTATGCTCGCGTACGCCTGTCTACGTAGCGCTACGCCATGACGGCTCGTGGATCGCTTCGCGAATTTACTTGAACAGCCTCACTATGCACTTCATGCCGCTCCAGTCCATTAGGTGTTTTTATGTCCCTGCTTCTTGCAGTGCCCTGACCTTGTTTGTTGCAAACGAAGCAGGCGTGCTCGCGGCACGACTAGCCGGCTTTCTGATTGCAGGGTCCGTCGCGCCGTGTGTGCTCATTTGTAGAAGACTAGTAATTGGCCCATGTTGTCTCGTTACGGTGTTCCGGGCTGAGTCGACACCCACATCCCATTTCCATAGGCTATCATTCAACTTCTCAAGAACCTTTTCAGTTCTCCTTAGCCGTGGCTGTAGCTGTCGCGTTTCTCGGTACTGGGTCAATTCAGTGATTTCTTCCCTTATGCTCACCTTCGAAATGAGCCAGTTGCAGGTGGCCTGGTTGCATACGACAGCCCTGCTCTAACGGCGTGGTACCGAAAGGCCGACTGCACCCTTGGACATTACACCACCAAGGACTTATAGTTCTGGACTTAATGGGATATTGGTAACCTCTCCTGCTGAAAAATTCTTAACGACGCCTTCACGTAGTCTCTTATCAAACCAGCGTAAAAGTGCGCGGCACCACGCTCGGGAGAATTCTCATACTGCGGATGTCATGCAAAAAAGGTTTTCTTGCGCGAGGGTGCTTCAAACTCTAGTGACCAAAATGTGGAGAGGAACTGTAGCCTTTCCTGTGTACTTTCAAGACAAACGGCTAGGTGCAGGATCATCGTCACGAACTTGCCAATGTGATCATCAAGTTCGCAATACAGAGGAACTGCAGTACCAGTACATCGCTGCACCCGCCAAATTTGGAGCCTCACCGCCGGCAAAACCTTAATTCATGAAAGGCCTTCCCGGCTTAGCCGTTTCCATTTGCATAGGCTGTAGGTCGGCCTATCCCCTTAATGCAGCGAGGCACCGAGCGGTTGCCCAACTTGCTCGCGCACCACGGTAGGCCCTCAGGGATGTCCATTGTTCGAGTAGAGAAAAGGCCCCACCAGCGCTGGGAAAGTTTATAGAACATTCCACTTTCTCGGCGAAGCGACTTCTGAGCTAATCGGAGGCACATACTGTAAAACTGTATCACTGGCGTGGGGTATCCGGTCGAACCGGCCGCTATCAACTATCTGCCGCTTCCAAGATGCCAGGGCCAAGAAAAGAGAAAGTGTGCTAATAAGATTCATAAGTAGAGAATAGTACGAAGCTTAGAACTTTAAACAGGTGGGCGCATTGGTCCACTAGTGACAACTATTTATGTAAAATTACAGCGACCCTGCAAGGAGCTTTCATTTTTCCTTGGCAAAAGCTGGCAGAAGCCTGCTTTCGCGGCAACCATCAGACCATAGTTTTCGCCGTTGCACTCCCACGTGAAAGGCACTAATGTTGCAGTTCACAGCACACTAAGGAGCACAGTATTTCACGCTTTCTAGTCTTGTTGACTGTTTTATACCCGTATTGCATCAAATCGAACAAATGAAGGGTTAGTATCCACGCCCTGTTAGGTAAAGCTCTGGCAACTGAGTAGTATTCGACCATTGGAGGGCAGACGCTGTGCTGGGGTATCTGCAGTTAAGGGTTAAATATTGCAAAAACGAAACGGAGGGAAGCTCCAGAACGGCTCAGACCTGAGGGCAGAGGGCCAACGACGCCTTACGGACAGCATGGGACACGGCCATTATGAAAAGCATCCTAGAATATCCGCGGTGGGCAAACTTGAGGAGGGAATTACAAAACAGAACACCTAAGGCGCACGGTAAATCCCCACAAGCCACATGAGACCGTACGCACTCTAGCGTGCAGGAGCGGTTGCTCGGATTGTAACAAGGGTTCGTGGCCCCGGCGCCCCCAAGGAGAGACCCACCAAACTTCATATATCTTGAACAAGCATAAAAAGGATAGCTTGAGGAGATTTGGTACGCGTTCACCACCTGGATGGGCAGAAGAGGCAGGACGAACTGGTGGAGCTATCGGAACTGCGCCTTCGGCTACCTTCTTGATGCATTCGACGAATCGTCTTGGGCCAAGTACGAGTAGGGCTAACCAACCCTCGTGTTCTTCCTGGTTCTACTCTCGCTAGGTATTAGCTCGGACATTGTCGATCGTTGAGTCATGCTCATAACTGTTATATAACTTGCCGGTCTTCCCACTGGGCGCCTGTGCCCAAGGATGACTGGGATGCGCAGAATGCTCCTGACCGCTCTGCCATCGCCGCTGAGCGCTCTCCAGTTGGCGGTTCAAGCAGCAGTCCTCGCGTGGTAGTTTCGTCTTTAGACGGTTGATTGAACTGCATAAGCGTAGGCACTGCAAGAAGGAAGGGGAATTGGAATATGGAGCCATGCTTTAGCAGCAAACTCTGTACAAGGTGCTCAAAATCCAACGGCTGAGTAGCGATGCGGGTAGTGTACTGGCGCCACTAACTCCGGATATATGTGTGGAGATAACACGCAACGCCTCTGCGTGAGAGGAACTCATCGTTGGGCATCCTGTCTTATGACTGACGTTTGCCTTCTGGAGCGCCATGGGCGGCGCACAGGAAACAAGAGCTCATTTTGTAACAAAGAAATCGCCTTGTTTCATGTGCGCCCCCCATGGCGCTCCAGAGCTCATTTTTTAACAAAGAAATCGCTTTAAAAGGAGACGCGAAAATGTTGTACAATGGAACGATTAAAACTTGACTTCCGCGACTCACTGATTAGCCGTGTTGTCTATGGTCCTCCCCCCGCTGGAAGCCTTGAGAAAATCGTGCTAATTTCACGTGCTACGGAAAGCAGCAGGATGCCTGTATTACAACCGAGCATGTCCCATTGAATGCAAACCACGCCGCGAGCTACTGCACTTCCTCAGTCGTCGTTCTGGCTGTTCGCCATATCCAGGGCGTCGATTACAAAGAAGGACTTAGCTGGCTGGTTCAGTTGGCGTCCGCCAGGAGGAGAATCACGACAAAATTCCCATACACTGGCCGTGACATTGTTGACAGATCGGAGAGTAGTCCTTGCTTAGCTTTGCCTTGGGGGGTTGCGGAAAGGACCAGGGGTCCCCCGGCAAGGGTAGCTTTTCACGGATAGCCACTCAGAATTTGCACCCAGGCTCGCTGACAACAAACACAGCACAAGAAACCGCCTTCAGGCAGCGGCAAGCAGAGGGCCAGGGTTGGTACCACGTTGGAAACATTGATCGCGTCTGTATGCTTGCGACAGAGGTGTGTGGTGCCAGTCGACTCCAGGAGCAGCGATCCCTGCAGCCTATCCTATCAGGATATGAAACGACCATAGAAAAGTAATGGTGGGCTTGACTAATGCACCGTTAGGCGGAAACACCTACACCGTCGATGAGGAGTAAAAATCTGCAAGAGGAGGCACCACAACCCTTGCCCGCTTGGCCAGTGCTTCGGGCCCGAGGCTACTAAAGCGTAGTCAGCCACCCGCTGTGCAGCTCTTTGTTCCAGAGACGGCCATCCTTAGCCCTTGTGGCATGCTTGGACACCCCTCTTCGGATTCCGAACCTTTCCGGGTTATTTATGCCAAGCAAGACAAATTGAAAGCTCGACACCTACCAACACGGCAAGTAGCGCCGCCACTAGAACCCTAATAACGATCCCCTGCTGGGCATATTTGTGTTAGCAAGCCTATGTCGTTCCGGTACAAGACCTGTGCTCTCTGACCTACAAACGCCGTGAGTGGCAATAAAGTCATAGTTGTTTAGCAATATCAGGACAGTGGGGCAAAGCGGATAACGCTCATCGTGCTGTTCAATCATTCTTTGTGCAACTAAATGGAATCCTCTGGGCTCGTCGGGAAGGCAACCTGATAACCTTTGGACCACTCAGGGGCGAGGTACTTGCGGCCTGGACCGTATGCGTTCAATCATAGAAAACGATCCTTTCGGTGAATATATGCGCAGCCTAGTTAACTATCAAGCATAAGCGTGGTGTTCATTAGTGGACACCCGTAGGAAACTTGGTGCGCACCTACCAGTGGCAGATGATGCCCCATCTCCCTCACTTCTTTTGCACGCTACACATGCCTTATTGGATCTAGGCCTTCGAAAAACAAACATGCCGTCTACGCGATGGTATAGGTTGGGATATGCTGCATTTCATTCTCGCTTCTGGTGCTGCTGCTCACAATATGCAGGTGAGTTTGGGATACCCAATAATGTATGGCCCTGGCTAACTTTAGTTACCACAGAGGCAAGCGTGCGCTAGCAGGCAACGTTTAGTCCGAGGAACCCAGGAAAAACACGGGACTCCGAGAAGGCAAGGGATGCAAGCGCTAATCGGGCAGAAGGCAAGAAAGAGGCAGGCGGATGCTGGTTAAAACGGGATCCAATGCACCAATCCAAACCATCTTAGCAAGCTGAGGGCGCTGTGGCTTGCTTGTGACATGCATGGAAGGCGTTGCAGGCATTTGATTAATTTTTATGAACAAAAGGGCAGGAACACCGTGCACTCTTCAACATGCCACTGGCAGAATATTGCAACAGTTCGCCTCCGGAAAGGTGCGGTTGGTACCTAATGCCCCGGTGAAATAGAATCGTTCTAATTAGGCCCCAGTGTAAACGAGGGAACCTGGGGGACCTCGTGCTATTTAACGCACCGTAGTCGTATGAAGCGATTTGAGGCAAGCCAGTATCCCTAAGCGCTCCGTTGTAACCTAAGGCTGAGCAGTGCACTAATTGCCTGTATGCCCTCTTCCATGGGCCTGCTTGTGTTTTAGGGTGACCATTGCTCTAGGGATCGTTGCTGGAGATGTGAACTGCAGTATCCCTAAACGCTACGTTGTAACCTACGGCTGAGCAGTGCACTAATTTCCCGGAGGCCCTCTTCCATGGGGCTGCTTGTGTCAACAATAATACTCTGAGTAGGCCCCAGTAGCCTTCGAAACAACCAATCACCAATCAGTCGCCCGCTCCTTCTCACGCAAAATATGAATAGGATATGGTCCTTCCCCCCTACAGAAGAGGAGTTCCATGCTACGACGGCGTCGGAGTGGTGGTTTATCAGCGTTAGAGTCAATGCAAACATTCGTTCAAATCGATTGACAGATCACAAGACCTTACGCCAGGCGAGGACTGAGTGTCTTTCGGGGTTTTGATTGGGTGCTTTCTTTGCGCTGGTTTGCATATTTGCTGTGCTCAGGCTGCATTTCTAGGCTATCGAAAAGTGGTGGTGTGTCTTGCTGCGGAAGCGCGGTGAATCAGGAATGGTCAGCTGGGACAGTTCCGAGGCAGGGGATGGCTTACCGGCGGGGAGGGCGGTAAAACGTTTCCTCGTCAGAATCCACCGCCACTGGAGTGGCGGGATGGAGCTATAAGGCCGCTTATTGGCTTGCATCCATCATTGTTTCCAAGCTGGCGGGTGGGAGGGCCCTTCGCCTTTCTCATAAGATCCACCAGTATGAATTTATGCTTCATACTGGCTTGTAAAAGCGTGGCAGAATTCCACCTTATGTGGCAAGCCCCCGAAGCCTGGTGAGAAACATTAGCTAAGAAGGTGAGCTTGCAAACCTTTTACAACCACCACCACCTACAACTGGATTCTTCACTCAAGATAGTGGTGCTCTGCACTCGCCTAGAGTCTGCTTATTGACAGAGCACCGGTGCATTAATTAATCTGGGTGGTTTCCTAGAGCGCAGGAAGGTAATGGCTATTTCTTTCCCATTCAAGATATATATCAGGCGTGCTATGCGCGCGCGTTTGTGCAGTCTGCGCTTTGCATGCACAGGTGATTACGCAGAATGAAGATGTGCGAAAAGCAACTACGACGAGTTTATCAATTCCCCCTGGGTGGGCTACGCAGCGTGTCTGCTAATAGGGTGTCTTAGTTGGCAGGCCCTTGGTAGGTCTGCGGGTCCTCATGCAGCGGCATGGGAAACAGAGGGGCTGCTCTGGAATGCAAAAACTCAAAATGCGAGTTGCCGCAATGTGGTGGCTTCGGTGCGTCTATGCGCTACCCGCGACATACGCTGGAAAAGTCAACGCTTGCGCCTACCGGCAGTACGATGAATGGCGTATGGTAGAATGAGGCGTTGCTCCATAGATATCCATCATAGGCTTACCTAGTTCATGTTCTGACGAGCCTCGTGCAGCCAGGGCTCTGTGATATGGTGCATGTTGCAACCTGGCAGCTCAGACAAAGTCGGGACTGTGCTCAGGCGCAGGATCAGGTGAGTTGTCCCTGTTTTAGGTTAAAAATAACAAGTTTCCAGGCCTTCAGGAGCAGCTGCCTGTGCACGGAGCCCTTCGTGCCAAGGTGCTTATAAATAGGGTTGAAAACGATCCTTTAGGTCTGCCGACAGCTCTCCTCCCCCTGTCAAGGCTCTTTGGGTTGCATGAAACCCCGATGTCCCAGGGAGTGCCGGCTTCGCCGCCTGCACTGCATGAAATAGAGCTGCGGCAGCTAGCCAGGAATCCGTATATTCCTCATTTCCTCTTTCCGGTTCAGCCTTTGAATATGGGGCCTCGAAATAGAGCTCCGGCACCTATCCAGGAATCCGTATAATCCTCATTTCCTCTTCGCGGTTCAGCCTTTGAATATGCGGCCTGGGGCCCGCTAATGTGCCCCGTGAATTAGCGCCGGTCATTCACGGTGCTGCTGTACGCTGGCATGTATGTGGCGGGACAACCAGAGTACCCAGAATTACTTGAATTTCATGAAAGGGTGAGCCCAGATTGGAGGACATAACACAGGAAATGGCTTTCTTAGCAGCTAGTTTTTCTAGCATTTTGAGTTGGTACTGTGCGTGAGCCGCTAGAAACGCTCTCTCCGCACCAGCTTCTACGGAGGGGGTGGGTCGCAATACAGGATTTGCAGCGAGGGCACGCTTCCTGACGTGCAGCCCTAACCATTAATCGGCTTTCCCTTGTAGACAGCAAGACTGTACTTGCAACAAGCGGGTGCTCACCAACAAACAGAACTCGTCAAACATCTTTCACAGGGAAGCAGCACGCCGCCAGGGTGCCTTGCCTTGTTGCTCTCATTCTTTTCTTGCCAGGCCTGTTTTTGGGGGCAATTAGCTTGGCAAGCTTCTTCGTTATTGTCCAGTGGAGTACGAAGATGCTGGACAGCAGCTGCCTTAGCGGCAGACCAGTGACTGTCCGTTTTCGAAGGCTATTCCTGTCTGGTCCATAAAGACATCGTTTTCTTCGAACCACGCAGCATGTGCCTCACCTCGCAAATATCGATGAAGACGAGAGCGGGAAGTTCTTGAATAGCGGCGGGTAAGAGTAGATTTTTTTTTGGTTTTAAAGCTCAGGAGCCTGCATATAGATCGCGATGGTATGAAGTACCCTGATGTGATTACTGATATGAAGTGCATTCAGACCTATACTTTTGGTAGAGAATTTTCAGCGATAGCAGCTAAAAGTGGTAGTTCTAGTTGTCGTCAGGTAGGAGGTGTGTCCTTCCCTATGACGGGGAACAGTCAGGTTACTCCACATCCTAGATGTTGTTGCTATTGAGAGAATTTCTCTTTGTATGATATCGTGGTAGAGTTGACAATTTTATGCACTTATGGGCGCGGTCCTGTGGCAGTTGAAAACAACTAGGCAAGCAGCATTTGGGGCGGCTTCCGAGGAGATAGATTAATCCATGACAAAGAAAGCAGCCTGTGACTTGCTTATGGGTTTGCGGTTAGATCGTAGGACGCGTGGAATATTGTTAGATGCTCCGACGGCATCAGGATATTTAAAGAAAGGTGGAAAAACGCAGGATTCTTCCTTCGCATGACAATGCGGTTCCTGCTCCCCTCATCCTTCGGGGTTGCAATGGCATCCTGCACACCTCTGTGCCCACATTAAGAAGTGCCCTACGGTGCAGGGTTTCCTGGCTGTGCGTGTTTGGCCCTCTTAGCGCGCATGACTAGCCGCCTTGAGTAAATCTATGTAAGCGCTACCGCTGATAAAGATGCAAAATCGGTTTTCTGAAAACTCATATTTCACGCCATTGATTCACCCTTGCTTGAATAGGCCGCTAGGAACAGGGCAAGCACAGGAGGAATAACGGCCTCAATCGCTTGGTTCGCTTCCCTTTCTGAATGAAGGCCTAAAGAGTGACTCTAGCTGTTCTGGAAGCTGCCAAATACACAGAGGTGAATAGTAGCTGTGGCAGCGTCACGTGCGCTGCCAAATATTTGCAGTTCGGAAATTTTCATGCGGCTTCATAATGCTGACTTTGCAGTGCGCCTAGCAAACTGGCTGTTATTACGAGGTGATGCGCCTGGGAGGCCGGAGTGTAGGCGGTGACGAGGGGACAGCAGACAATCTGCTGCAAGCGCTTATAGCAGGGATTGCGGAAGTGAGTAATGGTGAAATTCTTCGTTTCGAGATACCAGGGTCGAAGAGCGGTGAAGACGCCCTAGAGTTTTAAAATGAATAGCGTAACTCACAAGACTGGAGGGTCCATAAATATCTGTTGTGGGGACAACCCAGGTTACTCTACATTTTCCTAACATCAAGCTTCAATGCCTGCTATACTCAGTTCGCTGGGGACCTACTTAGCTAGTCAACTTCTTCTCTTCAAGGGGGGTTGCAGGTCACATTTAGCCTGATAGTAGTAGTACTAGTAGTAGTAGTAGTAGTAGTAGTAGTAGTAGTAGTAGTAGTAGTAGTACTAGTAGTAGTAGTAGTAGTAGTAGTAGTAGTAGTAGTAGTAGTACTAGTAGTAGTAGTAGTAGTAGTAGTAGTAGTAGTAGTAGTAGTAGTAGTAGTAGTAGTAGTAGTAGTAGAAGTAGTAGTAGTAGTAGTAGTAGTAGTAGTAGTAGTAGTAGTAGTAGTAGTAGTAGTAGTAGTAGTAGTAGTAGTAGTAGTAGTAGTAGTAGTAGTAGAATTTTTCACTGTATGTCGTATGATTTGCTATTTTTAATCCGGTCAACAATAGTGCCTTGAAGTCTTGCTTCCTGCAAGACACTACTTGTTTGCGGCAAAGATTTTGGTATAGTCCCCCGCTCAACTTGCACGAGTGCCTTTTGCCGTAGTTGATCTCTATATTCACGCACACAGCTAACCAAATCCCTGTTGGGAGCAGGGGATAGACCGTTCTTAAGGCGAAATAATCTGGTTGCTTCTTCCCAAATAGAAGACCTGCGTTGATAATTATCAATTATCTGTTTCCTTTTAGCGATTGATATTCGACTAACTCTCTGCTCCAGGAAACAGGCGCCCTAACGGGCCATGCTGGCCTTGGGGCTGTAACTTTGCTTACAGGGTACTTTGGCGTTGATTCTCCTCTTTGTGCATGGCACAGGCAAACAGAGCCATAGTGCTTGCGGCCTGGGAAAGGCCTACGCCGCTGTTGGAAAAGGCTTACAGACCAGTAGTACATTGAGGTAGCCATGCAAAGCAGCAGTAACACAGAGAAGGCCTTATCTGCCGGCGCACATAACGAAATAAAGCACTTGGGGAAAGGAGGCTGATAGTGGCTCCAGAACAAGTGATTCAGTTATGTTCTAGAGTATCAAAGCGTAGATTTGTCAAAAAGTGCGGGGAAAAGAAGCTCGACCATGCCAGCTACCGTCAATATGGCTTTTTCACTCTTTCCTTTCAGGTCCGCTAAGCCCAAATGTGCTAAACGCAAAGTGGGCTTATTGTCCTGTCCCCGAAACGTGCTATCTCAAAATATAGCAATAACCCTGCTTTCGTGCGCGGCGGCACGCATAAAGCGGATACACAGCAACTACTGTGTATCGGCTTCATGCGCAGGGAATTCCTAAAGAGTTGTCACTCGCAAAAAGAATTCGGTAGTGCCAGCTGCTCTATTCTTCATAGAGTGCGAAATTCTACTAACTCCTAGATTCAGTATGAACGGGGTTCATAAGAGCATCCCGGGCGAAACTACTTTAAGGAAGGGAGTATTCGCAGAGGGGTTCTAGTATGCGGTCGATTCCGCACAAAAAAATGGCCTACTAAAAGAGACCTTCAAGCGCCTACCATATAAAAAAGGATTTTTCGGTTTTTCATGAGCCACCTCCACAAGCACCAGTAACTGTAGCTTGACTTTTTGGACACCGCCCCTTCCTTGCCCCTGTAATTCCCTTCCCTTCCACACTTCATTGAACAAAGCACGTGAGACCTACAAAAACCTGGTGTATGCGTATTCGTCACTTGCTATCCAGTGGCATAGCGAGTGCAGACCAGCCATTTGAATTATCGTTTTAAACTTTTTCATAGCTCCCCCGAATTATTGTTGGACTTGCAAATTAAGGCTTACACGACTTGTTAGTCTCGCCGATAAGGTATTCTAAATTTCTGCTGGTTCAACAAATTCAGCATTTCAAGTACAACTTCTTAGAGTAAGGCAGGCGAAGTAAGCTGATCCCTTGCCAGCCAAGAATCCTAAACAAAAGGCGCTATCTGTCTGAAAACGCTAAATTCCGTGGAAATGTTTTCCTCTACATTGGGTCCGTGTATCTACAATTAGTCCTAGAATATTCTAACATCTTTAGTCTCGCTAGATGGGCGTAAGGACGGGGGAAATTATAAAAGGCATTGTGCATATTGCGGGTAGTCATATCTGGTGTTTGGAGTATTGGAAAATCCTCGAATTATCAACGTGTATGAAACTGCAAGATGGTATTTTTCAGAACGAGTATATACTCAATTGGATTCATGGAACATTTAGTCAGTGGCTAGTTAGCGTTCGTGTTTCTGTCCTGCGAAGCTGGAGCTATTTTATTTGTGCCTTCCCACAAGAGGCAGGTGTGCACTAGAAAAGCAGGTCACCTCCGCAATAGAGCGTATTGGGAAAGGTATTTGCTTTGTTTGCACATTTTGAAGCAGCAATGACCGTTGGCCACGCAAACGCCTTCTCAATTGTCCCTTTGTGTTGGTTGTCCAGAACGTTAAAGTTCTGCTACATTCTGTGAAACTTTCCGGTTTTAAAACTAGATATCGAAAATAAAATTCTTAGCAAAGATCACAGGCGACGCCGAACGGTTTTTTCCGCTTCATGATATTCAGAAGCAAGGTTCCTTTATGTCAAGTGCTCTGCTTGGAGCAACAGCAAGTGCCCTCTGTGCATTGCTGAGTGGTTTTCAGCACAAGTTATTTGCTGTGGAATTGGGAGGAGTGGCCTACCACGGTGAACCGTATCTTTAAACATTGCGAAGTGAACGCTGTGTCTGGTCTGTGAGGCAGGCATTTTTTGGTTCTACCCACGTTTCATAAATTTAGAGATACTTTATGGTCCAATTGCTGTCTCATTATGGAAGGGGCACGGGAAAGCACCATCCCGGACAGACATAGAAATGGTTTTCCACCCAAAATAATAATCCACATATATCAACCGGGACCAATAGCCAATTTTTTCCTTCAATGCGGAAAACTCCCATGCAGCGGGCAGTTAAGGCGTATTTGTCGGCTGCCTTTTGTAGCAAAATTCCAGCTCGGCGCCTACATTAGCGGATTCGGAATTCATTCGCTAGTTGCGCATATCATGCACTCAAATCTATTCACATGGAACGCATAACGTAATTACTATTCCGCAATTATATGCAGGTTTTGTTCAAGGAATTCACGTCTTGGAAATACGAGATGATGGAACTACATTCGGCGACCATGATTCCATATAGTTCCACTAATATGAATTTTTTTGCAGCATTGGCGGGCATATGAAAAAAGTGACTACTGGGGCTTTCAGCTTGCTCGCATTTTTTAGACCCACCAAAATTGGTTATATGTTAAGTGTACGGTGGCATATCGGTTTCAAAGCAGAGTCCAATATTTAACGTGACATCTTGAATGCAAGCGGAAAACAAGCCTAATGCTTCATCCTAGTTTTGTAAGGCCAATGTGTTCCCCAACGCGCAAGGAGCATTTCAAATTTTTTTTTTCTGCAGCAATTGCAAAAAAAAAAGTAACTAGGTTTATCCGTCCTTTACAGAATTTCGCAATGTGCTGATATCCCTGTTCCCTACTAATAGGAAAATAACTGCTCTTCTCGGCCCTGGGAAGCGAAGCTTTTGGGGCGCACGCCGTTGCTGCTGCGCTCTCGCGCATCAGCATGTTCTGAAAATCTATAATTCTTCCATGGTACGATAATGGATCGTTAAGTAGAATATGGTAACGATTAAACAGGGCAGCCTGAAGAGTTCAAACCTTTCGGGGATTCGGCGAGAAACCAGAACTGACACCAATTCAGCTGCCGACGCGTTAGATTAACTCGTATAATCCAATGCACTTACCGCCCGGTCCATCTAGCCAACACAAAACAAAAAGTTACACTGCGTTGCCCGTCTCCACAACCTTCGCTAACAAAGGTTCTCATCAGCCTTTCTCGAACTTCTCTGCATGAGAGCTAACCCTGCAGAGAAGTTCGAGAAAGACTGACGAGAGCTTTTGTTAGCGACGGTTGTGTTTTACGCAGGAACGAGGCCGTCAGGCATTATCCACTTCACGCCAGTTACAGCACAAATTGTTCCTGGTTCCTAAAACTAGTTGCAAACAAAGTTCGTAGCACGGCTTTTTGTGGCTTTATACGCTCATCTTTTGTTCATTTTTTTGTTCAGCTGTCTTGCATGCGCCCCTCCGATATGGCCTGAGAGTTCGAGACAGGTCAATGAACTATGAAAGCCTCATGTGATTTTTAAATGGCAGACAACATGAGAGAGAATGCTGCGGGAGCCCACGACCCAGCCATAGCGCAAAACAGTGAACTCAAAGGGTCAGGCGAAGTGAGTTTTCTCTCCACCAGTCACAAAACAGAACATCAAGCAAAAAAAAACCTCACCTTGCACCAGCACAATCACGGGAAAAAAAATTCCGTGTAGGGGCTGCAATTCTTAAGACTACCAACCCCTGCAAGGTGGCAGAAGACATTATTTGTCCAGGCCTCATTTTTTTCCCCTCTCGCGAACGCTGCGAATATCTAGTGCCCTCTCTGCTATATTATGGGAATCAATCACTGCATTATAGTTCATTGCCCGTTTGCTGTAAATATCTCAAGAACGGTTATATTCTTTTTTCATAGAAGTTATTTGCTGGTGTATTTTCTTTACTTTGCACTAGCCATCGTATTGGACCCTCAGAGCTCCCTAACGTATTCTCTGCTGGCGCCCTCGAGCCTATATAGAGGATTGCATGGCCTAGATCAGGTTTGCTAGCTAAACTGATGCGGTCTCTAAGGTAGGCTGATAAAATAACCCAGCGAGTCAGCATGAAGGGCCTCTAGATCATGATTCACGTTGCCATCTCAGGCACTGCGCAGTTGATGCAAGGAACATTGGGATATAATTGAACTTGGCGCTCAGCAGCCAGGGTCGCTGCATCAAGCTCACTCTTGGCTTCGTGCAGCCCAGTATACTCGAGAAAGGCCGTCTACGCACAGAAAGACTGCAGTCCAGTTATATTCATTTCCTGATATCTTGCAGTTGATGTCAGTCACCGTTGTGGGCGTCGAAGGGCATCGCAGGGCAACAACACAACCCAAGGAAACATGATAGCAATACTAAAGTATTCCACTTTTTTGGTCGTCGACACGCCTGAGGAAATTTGGCCTCGTAAGTTCCTTGCTACCACAGCCAGTTGTATCCCAGCTTTGGACAATTTTTAAACCAGAACGTCAAGTATAGCCCACCCAGATCCCTATAATATCGGGCCATCGAAGGAAGGCGTTCAAGTCCGCCTTTGCTGGAATCAAATCCTGGTCTCCATTCCTAGCGGCACCGCACCTGTGGAGGTTTGTGTCGTGTGTTCTAGCCGTGCGGATAATGAGAATTTTCGTCACCAATCTACTACAGGAATATGCCCAGAAGTCTGTAGCTGGGCTAAGGAAAAGCTATTGCAGCCTGCAGGCTAGAAAAGGCTTTAACTTTGCCCGGGATAAAGCAGTTATGATGACACAATGTCGAACTCCTTGTGCTGATCCTACAAAATTAATGCGACAACGAACTCAAGCATTAGCAAGACCTCTTCCTCCTTCCGGTACTATGGAGCAATTGCTTGTCCAGCAGTCTTTCAGGATAGTACATATACCTACTTTCTCTACGTTGCTTTCGGAGATATTTTTCGAAATATCGCATGCTGTAACCAACCCTCCAATGCGAATTCTGGATCATCTCCTGGCTCTAGGTAGCGCAGCTTTCCAAATTCACTACCCTGAACTCGAAATGCCACGGCCTACCATGAAATTCGTTCGGTTAAGGCAGCAAGGAAGCTGTAGAAGAAGCTAGTCGCATTTTTGTAACATCGGGTGCCTCACCACTCTCCTGAACGAAATCCATAAATTCACAGGTTATTACTAAGCCCTCTACTGAAACCATTAGCCTACACCCAATAAATGAGACGATGAAAGCCCTTTTCTCTATCGCCTGAGCAGTACCCAGAGTATACCAAGCCCGAATGCAGTGTGGCTCCACACGTCAATTCCCCCTACTCAAACTCCGGCCCTCCTCGCCTGCTGCAGTCCCGGAGCAAAATCGATGAACTCAGACTTTCACACTCCTTAAAGTGTGCAAACCCTTCACCAGCTAAGCCTGGGGAAGAGGTCCAGGAGAGTGTGCAAGGCACGTAATTGGGAGAGAATCTCAGCAACCCTATACTGAGCGGCAGAGCAGGGCAGTTGATATCCTGCAATGCAACAAAGCATCAAGCACCCCTATGGCAAACGCTCTTCTAGTTGCTCCTCGATACCGCACGGAACATCAGATTGTCTCACGAATCGCCGCGTGCCACATTAGTTACCCGATGCAGTTAGCCGGGTTTCGAAGCGCTTTCAATGAATTTTCTCCTAAAAAATGCCACCGCACAAAGCGACCCCAGCAATTTGCCCTAGGCCCCCACGCGTTTAACCAAGAGGTCAAACGATAATGCCTCACAACAGACACCGGCGTCTACACGAAGAGAGTTTTCTTGATTTTTCTTTCCTGAGAAAATTGAATGTTCGTACGGGATGCTCCGAAAGCCCAGGCCTAGCAGATGCGTTTCCTGTAGTCGTTAGACTCGGCAGTGGTGGCGGTTCCGCATTTGTAAGCATAATAACCCTACTCGTCTGTGAGTGGCAGATACCCACCGTGGCCCTCGTACTTCCATGATTAAGGCAGGAATCAGAAAGACCAAAAGGCAGAGACGCGACAGTCATCTCAGCAGGTTAGTTAAGCAAAAACTTCAATCGTGACGTGACTTGTTGATACGTGGAGCAGTTACCTGTCCACCCCTATAATGCCTAATCATTCTTTCACGGTAAGCCTGCTCTCGAAGATAGCGCGCTGTTCCAAAATCTTCCCTACGGGTCTCACTCCGTCGTTAAAACGGTCACTGAACATGCCGCCTGAGCTTGGTCAGCGTTGAGCCCGGCTGGCCTTCGGCACCTAGTGTCTTTCAGCTTTCGAGCCCTGGCTGAAACCTACATGAAAGAGCGTTTATGAAGGAAATGCTTTAAAGCGGATGGCGATATTGAGAAGTGGAATCGGCATCCCTGCAATCTGAAGCCCCCCAAGATCTTTTCAGGTTAAGCCTAACCGTAAAGCTGGACCGCCTGTCAATGCTTATTACACCTTCTTATTGTATGCCTTCTTTGAACTCTTGCTGGGCGTGTCCCGCACTTCCTGCTTTTGAGGTCCCCCATAGACCGCAGACGAACTTCTCAAGCATTCCGAAATTTCCATAGATTTTCTGGCGAAGCTTATCCTACGAACAGAGTCAGCAGTGTCTTGCCCTGTAGGATCATTCATCACCTGAATGAAAGGCTAAGACTTCCGTGGGTGCTATGGCGGAGGACGCAAGCGGCCAGGAATGCGTTTCTTTCTCCCCATGCCTGTCCAGTGTTTCTGCCTTCGAATAGCTTGACGTGCATCAGCAATTGGAATGCAGATTGTCCTACAAATAAACTTGGACTAGCAATGACTATTATTCCGAGGGAGATCCAGGGATCCTGTTCGCTCATCCAGAACTGGCCCCTATGTGGGGGGTGGGGGAAATAAGTATAAAATGCCAATTAAAAAGTGTGTCCACCTTTTTATCATTCCTCCGCGCAGTTAAACCCCGCGGCCCAAGGAAAGCGGGCTATCCACATCCTATGAGGCATAAATCGGGAGGGAGCAAGATTGGTTGCCCAGCCGCCCGAAGCCAACTTACCGGTTGGTCATAGTTTAAGAATTTACTGGCTAACGTGCAGCATCTTTGTCTGCAAGCCTTGTTTGGTGGTCCCTATCATGGGAGACCTGTCGAACAAATCCAATATTGTATGGAGGTGCGTGGATACTCTGTTTCGGAGACTAGGAGTAGTATCCGCCGGATGTTTCTTACGAATTCAGCCTGTGCTTGGCGTTTGGGTGTACCCTGTCCCTTTCAAGATTGGGCAGACGCGTTGTTAACCAAAAATTCGCATAGCTCCGCTTTGCTACTTAGTTTGAATAAAACTCTGGTGATGCTGCCACGAAGGCCTAGCCCACCCTTGGATGGAAACCGAGATCCGTTGGCCCCAGCTCGCAAGGATCCAGCTATAACCAAGCTGGTTCTGCTGTTGTTGAGGATTTAATGCTCTGTTTTTAGCCAAATGTCCAAACTCCACCAGCGCTCGATCGCCAAGGCTTCTCACCAAGGCAGGAAGGTCGGATGGAAGCCGCCAAAGACCAGGCTGTCAGTAGCCAAACGGCGCCAGGCACTGTTTGTTCATCTTGGCCTGTACTAGAACGTTGGGGGCCTTCACTAGGTGGACGGTGCTTGCTAAGGTGACCAGAGAGGCTAGGGAAATTGCAGACGCTGCGCACATACAAAATGGGCCAGGCCTCTTAGCAGGCAAGAGTGACATGATCTACAGCTCGTGTTGTCATTCTCGGCAGCAAAGGTTGAGGAATGTGAACGTGGAGGAAATGGAATTAGGGAGCTAGAAGCCCTGGTAATACCCCTCTACGCATACCTGGCATTCAGCAATACGCTTTAGATTTAAGCAGTATGGGCTCAAGAAGAACTTTGCATTGGCAGGAACCAGCCTTAGCATGCAATGGAGCTCTTGTCGAATTACTAATATAACAGTGAAACCTGCTTCATCCCAAATTTGCAGTTTGCTTACATCAAGCAACCGCCGGGCATGCCGGTTGCATCTGGTTGAAAGCAGTGAAAGTAGGTTTCCTGCAAAGTGCTCGCACGTTCTTCCCTTTGCATCGATCCAGGGCACTATGCCCATAATTCAATGTGAGTGGGCAAAGGACTTTTCTGAGAAGAGTGGTTTCCACAGGAGACTTTTCAAGCAAAATACAGATGGAATCTTAATCTGATGTTTAAGGGTGAAAGCCAGGAAGGTCCCTTGGCACACTTAATGTAGTGCACAGGCACTACAATGGATCTCTGGTGTGGCCTCTAGAGGCCTGATATCACGAAAAGGAATGAACACCTAGGACGATTTCCGAGATTAGGACACTTTAGACAGCAAGGCAGCTTAATAGGATCAGAGTGCCCGCCAACCACCACCAGCTTGGGGCCGGGTGTGAAGCTGTTGCTGTGACTCTGGTCCGGGCCCTCAGCGAGGGTCGATGATCAGTTCTATTACTCTGGCTTTTCCTTGGGGAACAATAATAGGAACCCGATCATATATTTTGTTGTTAACGGTGTTTATTAATGGTTTCAGCGAGAATAATAGGTTTAAGAGCGAGATTGTAGCGTGTGCACCTACTCCCTGTAGCCTAGGGATCTATCGTAGTAACAGTGTTGGCCAACTGTTCACTACACTTAAGGCCACTTTGTCTGGCCCACCGGATAAACGTCTTTCAAGCTTTAAGGTTGGCATCTGCAATTCAAAATGATATTGGGACGAAGTCCCATTGAAAGCTGGGCGCTCTTCCACCGCAGTACTGGCATAGTCTGCTCCAGGCACTGTTTCGTGTGGATTAGTTTTTCGCAAGAAGAACCGAGCATAGCACTTGTATGTAACGTACACAGAGGGAATTGTATATTTTCACGCAACCCCCCCATGCAATGGCTTTCCCCCGCATTAACTCTGCAGGTTTTAATTCTGAGATACAAACTGCTTCTTGGGGAGCTCGTGGTTGCATATATCGGATTTGCTTGCAAACTGCATATTGCATGGCTAGGGCTTTAAGAACTGGGATCATAAAGAGTAAGTCAAATCCGCAGTGAGCATTCGCCCTCCAAGTGGCTGTATACGTTAGTGCCAAGATCAACATGTGGCTTTTGTTGGCTCTAGGAGGTAGCTATGAGAATGAGAGCAAATAGGAGAGGGAGTACACAGTAACGTTAACAACACTGTATGTTTAGGTTCTTGACAGTCAGTTAAGAGTTTTGCTGTATTCCCGATTGCTGCCCTCTGCATCCTAGGGTCGTGCGCGGTTAAATATGCAACAGATTTCAGAACCCCAGACGCTTTGTTCGCCACCGTGCTCCAGCCAATCTTTTGTTTTGTGTTGGTGTAATACAAAGGCATTATTGGGTGGGGCAGCAAGGATTGGGGCGTTGAGGCATACGCAAAGCTGATTGCCTACAACTTTGAGGAATATTTTAAGTCATACATATCTTCATGTTAGCCAACTAAGCATTCGTCCTCAGATCTAATCTTCCCCAATTCAGCTCATCGGTATACCAACGTGAGGATCCGATGGCCTCAGCGTATATTGGCTAAGCCCTTCCCATTTCCAAACTATTTCCGCGGGTTGTGGGTTTTCCCTGAGATATTAATATTTCAAGGTCGGAAGGCATTTTGCGATAAGCGTATATACGCCTGCCAACGCCACTACATGAAAAATCACAAATGATTTAGATTCGTTTCCTCACTTCGAATGAAATCCAACAGTGTACAGTCGTGTAAGGACCTCCTGGCGAAGTCCATCAGCAGCCGGGAACCGTTCTGCTCGATTTAGCCGCGCAGTGGGCCCACGCAACTCACTAACGACGTTTGCCGCTTGCCATTCTTTTCGGAACTTGGTAGCATGAACGGGAGAAAAGCTTCTGCCACGCCACACATCCTGATGTGACACGGTGGCGGGAAGCAACCGTTAAGCATGGGCGTTGAACTTCTCGCTCTGGTTGCTTTTGTTGGAAGGCCACCCAATTCTTCTCTTTTTGATGCAATTGTGCTCCAGGACACCAAACCCACTAGCAGCCGGCCTTTAATAAACTCCGTCTCGAACAAGTACGACAGTGTAGTAGGAGCAGCCCCTAAACCTGCGGCGGAATGCACTATAACTGCAAAAGGACTCCCCGGCTTGCCAACTCTGTGCAAGTACGGCAGTTCAGTCAGTACGAGTTGGGCAGTGTGCAAAGGTGTCTTCAAATGCATATTCGAGCAATTTGACACCCCGTCAGAGGCCAAACGCACATTCCCAGCATCAGAAACAGAATCCGGAACCCCTCACTTCCAGTTGCCTCCGTACTCGGTACTCAATCCTAACAGTGCCTTACTTGCGGGGAAGAGAAAGCTCCGCCCCCTGAGCCAGATCATCAGAGGGCTTCACACATTACAGAGTCTCCCCTTTGTAAAATGTGAGGCCCTTTGATGAGCTGGCTAGGATGAATTCCCGGGACTAAGCATTCAACCTGGAATTCCCCAATTCAACTTTCTGAATTGCCCGGAGAACTCGGGAGGAGATGGAGGGACCAGTGCGCGGAGCTTACTGACACGTGAAATTCTCTGCACCGATCACTTGAAGCAGGCGCCCATACAGCAAGTAGTGCCAGGGTAAGACCCTGGAACATTTCAGGTCAGTTGTGAGCGACGGCAGAGTCAACTAGTGCGCTAATACCACATTCAGTAAAATCCTCGCGGCCACCCTCTAGACAGTAGCCCAGGCAATCTCCCGCTGAGCGAATCTCCTGCCAAGACGCAACTGGGCAGTCAGGCAGACAAGCCAGCTTCAGCGTGGCCCAAGCGCAAGAGTTGGTGTGCTTCAGTTTTGGACCTTGGGCTAGTCTCCGAACATCGGTGAACAACCCATACGAGTGTCGAGTTTCCAGGAGCAGGATGCCCGCCTGAGGCACTTCTGATAATTGATATTTAGGGGGGTCCCCGCAACAGGTGAGTGACCTCTATCTTCACCGGATTAGGTGCACTTTTTGCTGTAGAAATAGGAAATACAAAACCGCATGAGTTTGCCGGTTTGTTGGGTGTTGTCCTCCGTTTATGGGGAGCGGCATCTGATAAATCGCCTTGCACGTGCGCGCCATTGTTGCAGCTCCTCACGGAGGGTACGAAGTACATTATCCTATCGGCGCAATATTTATTAGACCAACAACGGGGTGGCAAGCCTGGCACTCTAACCTGGCACGCGCAGACCTCGAAATCGTTGCTAGCAAGCCGCTCGCGAATATACACTTTCAAACCAGCATTCTGCCTGTCATCGGGATGCACTGGAATATGGAAAGGCGCACAACTAATTTTGCCAGACGAATACATTGCTGAGTCCCTCAGGAGGTCTTGCAGTTCCTAAATTCCCCGACGCTGAAACCCTTGCACCAAGATGAAACTACGGTATTCTGCCTAGGCACACCTACTTGGCGCCCAACGCTGCATTATCCCAATGAATTGCCCAAGGGCCTCCCGTATTGCCCTTCAGAAGCATCGAGCATCCACCTTGGAACGAAGGGTCGGGGTGCGTCAAGTTTTGACTTGCAATTGCGATACCATTTTAAGCCCAAATTTTCAGCCATCCTCGTGCCCTCTCCCCTACTTGCTACGCGTGCCCGGAGGGAATGCAAGTGGCATGTAGGCAGGACATTTGCTTTTAGGCGGAAATATCTGATCTTTCTGGTCTCCTCTGTCACGTTCGCCTACCTACAGCATATCATTAAGACAGAGTAAAATAAGCACCAAGCTGGCTTGGCGGGAATTTCCGATAGTGCCGTGTTATATGCAGGGACTGCTGCACATGACATTAGCGTAAAACAAGCCCCGTTGTTGATTTCTTGGCAAGCCTATCCAATTCGTTGGTCCTTCAGTTCCTTGGCTTTTTATGCCCTCGCAGGCGGAGCCGATAAAGCTGACAGGTCCCGTTGATTCTCTACCGAAGTGGTATTCATCGCCCCTTTTGCAGCAGCCAGAACAATAAATGCTCCTTCCGTGTGGCGTTGATGCGTGGGCAATTCAGCCCTGTGGCGATATCCTTCATCATGCCAAGTCCCTATCCACCGCCTACCCAGCCGCGGATGGCTTTATCTGGGGCAAGAAACTGTAGTAAAATTGCTGTAGAGTCGCGTATCACTGCACATTTTATTCTGGGCAAGGAATGATAAGTCCTACCCTATGGCTCGATCGATAAAGTCCAGCGGCAGAGTTATCGTGAGCCCGCAACAGCGTGTTTTCAGGCCGGGGACGAAACCGCATCGGACACTACCTCGATACTCTTGTGCAGTCCGGATGTAATCGAGAATTAGCTCTTTCTCACCTACGAGAAACGAAGTTTCCCTACCACCTTTACGAATAACGAGGATAGCGATAGGAAGTGCTGCCCGTCGGACGCGCTCTGGAGACGAATGTACACCCCCCAAAAAAGTTGGGGACGGCTTCGCTTGGCGGGAACTCGGGGATGATGCCCACCGTAGCTGAGCATCCGAACAATTTTAGAACAAATCGTGTATTGCCCAGCAACCTAGGGTTCATAGACCTCCTTAGCCCTGTAGGCACTATGCCCCCACACATTAGGCTTCTATGTCTTAGAACGAACCTTTAAAAATCCCCAGTATACAGCGGGAATGTCACTTGAGGTAGTCAGGGAAGTTTGTACGGTTTTCCCTTCCTTTAGTTTCTCGTCAGGAGCAAGATAATCCCCTTGCAGCGAAACCGGGATATTCTAGGCTATTGAGCTAGCGATTGTGGCTGGCGATCACCGCTTGCCCCTCAACGAAACGACGCAGCGGACTGCAGTGGGGGCCACCGCCGTCCGGAGTTCATTTGAGGACTATGCGTAGCTTCAGTGGAGCCAAAACCAATAAATACTTATACGTTCCAATAGCGCAGCAACGTCGTCGCCTCTCCCATGTGTTGTTAGTTCTGTGGGCCAGTGCTCTAGGCAGTGGGCAGAAGAGCAAACCGGTTGTCGGTCTCAACAGGTCCTACTGCAATTCTTGCCCCTAGGCAACCGTCCACCCAGTTGTATGCGACTTGGCGTCCTACTCAACCAATTAAACGGTCAAATGATGTTATACACGTAGCTGTTTCCCAGTAGCCTGCATGCGCACTAATACCGATGGATTTGCCACGCTGTTGCAGACGGTGCTGCTTTTGGTACCCTACCTATTTTAATTTCAAGGCTCGCCTCCTGTGGCACTATTAGCCAGGCCTGGCGAAGCTGCTATGCAACTGTGTACTGCCTTTTACCACTTGTGCCTGTTCCCCTGTCGTTTTGAGCATAAGGTCTACTTCCCCTAGAGCCGCTCTTCAACGCCCGTCACCTGTAGGAGGACTGGTCCTTATCAAACGGCTGCTTGAAAGCTACCTTCTGGAGGGCTCCATAAGCACAACAGCCCACGTGGGCAACATGCTTGAAGCTGCCCCGGATGAGCGCACTAGCGGCCTTTGCTGCTCTGTAGAGCCTTCACTGCAGTGAATTAAGGGCATTCAATCTATTGCGTATGCTATGGCTGCTGCAGCTATGAGTGATCCTGCATGCCTTTTGCTTGTATACGAGAGTTTCTCTCCGTGAAAATTTTAGCATGGGCAGGGCACCACATCAAAAGGTGGATTATATTGTGTTTTTCTTGCGGTAGGGATATCTGCCTCTCTAGAGTATTCGTGAAGCGCGCACGCCACGATGCTCAAACCAGACATTCCCAGAACACGAATATCAGATTGAGAACCCTCGGGAGTTTTCCTTCACAAACCACCATTGTAGTTTACAGACTAGAAAGTGCCCTTAGAGTTTGGGTATGCCGTAAGGCGATGCTTGTAGAAGACAAATGCAAATTAAGAAGACGCCCCGTAAAGGGGGGTGAACACTAAACTTCGTGCTAGGCGCGAGACAACTGGGGAAGCGGCAAGGCTACCAGATGGGCATGAGGAAAAGCGCTTTCGTACGTGCCTTCGGTCAAACAAGAGTGCTAAGGCCTTTTGGGAGGATAATCTATTCGCATTCAAAAGGATATTGCGGGATTCTAACTACACAATCTGCTGTACAGGGAAGGATGCACAGATGGGTCCCGGCGTCCACACCCGCCCGGGTAGTGTGGGAACCCAAAGCATTCAACTTTAGTTCCCTCGGGTGTATATTGAGTCACTCATATATATAGGACAACCCTTCTTGCTTTCCCACGAGAATGCCTGAACGCGTCATGACAGGGGAACGCCACCAGCCTCTACCGGTCGTTTCTGTGCAAGCAACCCTGTGCCCCTTAGGCTGTTGCAGATTTTTCAGCGTCCGCTAGGGGCAGAACCTTCAAAAACACAATTCGAGGTCTAGTATCGAGCACTGGGGAGTTGACCACTGTTCTTGTCCACCGGCAGCACACAAATGAGGGTTTTCCGCCATTCCGTGGTGGCCCAACACACAATCAGTGTACTGGCCCTTCTTCACTGATTCTAACCAATTTATTTATTGCTGTTAAAACTTAGTTGGCGCTTATGTGCTAAATTGTGTGCAACGCGGAATACCGATCACTGTGATTGTCTTCCCTTCAAAATCCTGGCCGTGCTATGGTACGTTCAGACCCACAAAAGACTGCGAAAACATAGAAAATGCTATCCCGTGTACTGTAGAATCCTGTGGCTAAAGCTGCACCACAGCCAATGCTTTGGTTATGTGCTACTGAGTAGGCACAAATGGGGTGCTCGGGTGCTCTACACGCAAGCACCTAACACACAGTCCGGGAGGCGTAGAACAAGGGAACGAAAAGCATGCATACTCTCCCACAGCGCACACCTCTAGAGCTCTTTGCTCGTCTCGATGGTGAGAGAATTGAGGTGCGTGTTGGTGAAGAACATTGTTGCTTTATTAGTGGATGTTTCATATCCTCAATATGTGCAACAGCAAGTTGCACGTATTACGCTTCTCTTGTGGACGGTTCGCCAGGTTGGAGCTTGAGGGAAGCAGGTAATAGCCATCACGCTCTGCTGCCGAGTGTTTCGACAGCGTGCTCATGGAGCGCTGTTCTGAGCTCAATGGAAAACTCGTTTAGACAAGGAAACGTCCTGTGGCTGGCCCTCATCAACTCAACTTTCTGGGTAGTGCTCATTGCTGTTTCAGAAGTCTAACCTGCGTTAGACTGGTCATTCTTGCCTTTAAAGTTCAACTGCATCTCCAAACAGTGCGCACCCATGGCGGTTGAAGGTAACTTGACAGCCAACCACTAGCACACCCAGTTTTCCAGCTGCCTATGTCCATGAGCCTACATTGCACTCTCACGAAAATACGGGATTGCCCTCCTTGAGACTCTCCCAAGCAGGCTCTTCTTCTTATCCCGCATGTGGGCATCTTGAGCTTCTCCGCTAGGCCAGCACAAGGCTTGTTATTTCCTTCAGGATTGATTCCCTCGCATGCTGCACCCTAGAACGTCTTTTAACTAGCTGGTGCATGACACATGCAGCAACCAAGCAAAAACAAGAAATACAAGGTAGCGACCTTGATCTGGGCTTGTCAGAGACGCCGGACACATATATCGCCAAAGCAAAGGGGTGAATGCACCATCAAGCCATCATGCGAGGAAAGTATTGCAACACCTGGCAGTTGGAAGCTCATGGGAGAAAGTAGTTTTAGAAGGAAACAAAGTAAAAGGGCAATTAGGCACATTTTTCTAGTGCTACTTTCCTAATGGTCTCACGATTGAGAGTAAAGGAGATGGCCTGTCGATTCCCATTTCTGAGGGTGAAGACAAAACTTGGTGGGGAACGCTATGATCAACGGTCTCCAAGGTATGCTCCAAGTGCAAAATTCAAGCCTCATATATTTGGCCTAGTTTTCGACGGTCATACAGGTTTGTCGATGTGTGCACTTCCAGCGGACATTGCTGATGGTTTGGCTTGTTTCCACGTACGCGGCTCATCTTTTGGACTTCTCATACGCCAGGGACCTCTTCACAAGATGTGTCGGAAGTGTAATTTGAACATTCTTCGGTGATTGTCATAAAAATTAGGCCTGGCTCGGCAATGCAGTATAATGTGTTCTTGCATGGGGAGGAGCGCTCAATATCGGCGCCGAATTCGCCTCAACGGTTGTAGTTCTATTTCAGCCTCATGCGGAATGTGAGGCCCAACCTTCTCAGTATTCGATGCCATAAAGTAAGAGATTAATGAAATACGAAGCTGTGAAGGTGCTAACATATTGGCTGTCGCTAGATTTAACTCTCGAGGCATCTACTCCACTGCGGACCCTACATGGCGTTGCCTGAAAAGTCTGTCCAAGGCATTGTAACGTATTTTCGGGTAAATGCGCGTTTGGAAAGTTGATCATTTCAGAAAAAGCCTTGAATATCATGGATAAATGCTCACTTCGTACCTCCCGCCGCTCTGCTTCATTGCTAAGGGTTAAATGTGCACAGATGCGGGCGCACGCCGGCTTCCGTGACGATACCAAATGGCTACCTTCTGGGGTTTCTTGCTCAGCGATGTCTTACCTTTTTCGGCTCAATATACGTTGGATCATATGTTGTTTCCTTTGTCGTACGGGGAAGGGCTTGGCTGACCGGTTGGGGGTGCTTCGCGGGGAGTGCTGGTGATCCGCTGCGTCGCCCCTCATGTTTGAGCTCTTTGAAAAATGAACCTTCTCATCCTTCCACTCAGATGCTTTTTCAGTGTTTTTTGGCTGAGATGGGGTACTTTATTTCCCAGCACGAGCCTGTAGGGGAGCCTGAACCTTCGCCGATGTGAAGGGGCGTCGTTCTGGCTAGTGACCTTAGGACACAGCACTGCCAGGAAAGGTATGCTCACCAGCTGTTTTGGGCCTTTGATCTCCTTCCTGGAGCTGAATGAAAGCATTAGCAATTTGTTTTGGCATTCCTCGGTGTGTCGCGCTGCAAAGTGACGACGGCGCCTGCAAAACGTGGCAGGGTTTCGCACATTGAGCCGACTGCTTGTTTCCAGATATTGTTGCCCGTCCATCAGCTGAATTTTCCCAACATTTCTGGGAAGCCTCAAGGAATTCGCGTGAATATTGGGGGGCAAAATGGCCAAGACACTGGCGGCGAGTGGGGACAGGACACCCATTTTTGAAGCCCTACAATCAGGCACTAGCGCAGTTTTCTCAGGACCGTCGCGCCCTCATGTACAACAGCTGCAACAATACCAGACAATTCAGGGTGGCAAAGGGGACCAGCAAAGGCTGACAGGTATAGAATCAACGGGAAGAGCACCTGTTGACAATGGATCGGAAGCGGGTCTTCACAGCTCCTCAACAGAAAATGGAGCAATAGTTGTTGGTATGCTCGTACAGTGCGGCGAGTGTGGCAAAAAATTCATCAACTCTTACTACTTGGAAAAGCATATTAACAAACGGCACGGGGGTGGTTTTCGCCAATCAACAGCGGCCCGGTTTGAAAACTCACATATATCCACTCTAGGCACCAGTGCCTTTCATCAGGCTTTTGATTCAGTCAGAACAGCCATTTCAGCACCCTTGACAATTCTTGAACAGCAGCAACAGCAACAGATTACCCAACAACAGCAACTCCTGCAGCAGCAACAAACTCTGCAGCAGCAGCAGCAACTCCTGCAGCAACAGCTCAGTCTGCTCAGCACGGCAGCTTTAAGGGCGTCTGATGTTCAAAAAACGACTAGTCATTTTGCCCAATCTGTTCCAATGGCAGCTTCAGTCGGAGGCGCACTTCTTGAAGAAGCTGGAGGCACCCTTGGTTCCGCCTCAGGTAGGAATGGCTCTGCGCCTCCAGTCATAGATAAAAAGGAACAAACAATGGCTGAGGTTAAAAGCGACGTCCAAAGAGAAATCCAGAAAGCAGTAAAAGTAGGTTAACAAAAACTGCATCATCTAAAGTAATTCTTCTCGTATGGATGGTTTCAACATGCGTCTAAAATTAGAAAAAGTTCAGCTAGCGGCTGTTCCACGCGAGCAAGTTCGTGGATCGAGGGCTAGGGCACTTCATGAAGAAATTGCTAGGCCTGGATTAGTTAAGCCTGTTCCTTTGTACAGACTCTCAAGGATACACTTAAGGACGAGCTGTTGGAGCTACAGCAACAACTTAACAGCATCGAGGCAAGACACTGATAAGAAGGCCCAATAATTTGAACATAATGCCAGCATACAATTGACACCAACACAGCGCTACCACACAGCTTCAATGAAAGAGTGCCTTACGATAAGGGCTTATATGGTGCAGCACAGTTGTGTTTGGATGCGTCCTCAGCCAGCGCAACATCGCGATACTGCAGCCGTACTGCTTGACGAATTAAGAGACTCATCCCCAAGAGAAACCAAGGTCGGCCCTGCTGTGAAAAATGAGGAGTTGTTTTCTTTCACTGCGATTATGACATGCTTGGGCACAGTTGAAGTGATAGCATGCAGTGACGTACTGAGCTGAGTGTCGCAAATGCTAGGCGTGAAAGAAAATAGTGCAAACCGTTGTTTCTGAACTGCTGTTCAGCAATGCCGGTGCTCTATCCTTCTCTGCAGAAAAGCCGGCTCAGAAGAGCATCAGACATTCCTTCTGCACGCAAAACGGAGGAAAAAGTGAGCACAAAAGCGGGGGGAAACAGCTAAATATTCACCATAAGTGTCTGGCGAATGAGCGTGGAGGCCAGCATCTCCAGCAGTGTGAACATGGATTATTTCCGGTTTTGGCTTGTTTCTGCAGCACTCAAGATCAATGAGGCAAAGCTACACTCCGTCTCCTCCTTCTAGCATTCGCTCTGGCTAGTCTTTCTCCACTGAAGTTCCTGTGCCTAATCCTAATAATCCCTCCAGCCTGCACCTAGCAGACAGTCTTTACGCATAAACTGAAGCGCAATAAAAGTACCAGGGTCAAAGCTTTGAAGCCTTCAGATATTGTCCACAATGCATCTGGACCTCAAACCTCCATTTTGAGGAATACGTTGTACACCACTTTCTTACACAGGAACTGAAGTTAGTGCTAGATTCAGAGCCTGTACCCCCGCCTAATACTGCATTGGTATACACTGCGGGAGCATTTCACGCAATATGCACAAACCGCCCACAGGCAGATATGTACATTTCAAAGCACTTTGGCCGCCTTAGACCAGCAAGATAAATACTGTTCTAAATTGCTTAGATATACAATCACACCTTTCCTTGGCGAGTGGCAGGATTATCCAGCAAACAAAAATACATGCATTTAGGAGGGGGAAATGGTGGCCGCTTTGCACGCTCCAGCACCTCATAAAGTCTCTGTCCCGGAGATTATTCCGAATTGCATGCAGACGGCAGCGGGAGCAGCGGTACCTGCAGGAGTACCTCTTCCACGTCTACTGACAGATCCAGCGCAAAAGATGGCACATCTGAGGCGCCCGAGCATGGCACACGGCGGGACGGGGACACTTACATTCTCCAGAGGGGCAAGGGCGGCTACCAGCGCGGCCGTGGAAGGGGAGAACCTGAAGGGGGTTGCTTTGGGTCGAAAACAGCCTCAAAGGGCACTAGACGCAAAACAGCAAAGACTATAGACCAGCACAATCATGCGAGGAACGCGTCGCGACAGCCATTCACGGCCTGCAAGGACGATGAAACCACCAATAAGCAAAGATATTCCCAGAATTCTTCTGAGTTCCCTACTAGGGGGATGCCTCAGTCAGCTGCTGCAACCGGTCCTGAAGCAACCAAGGAAATGCGACGAGCCATTCTCTGCCTTTTGATGTACTCACACAGGCAAGCCAATAAATATCAGCGCAAGCAACCAAACAACGCACAGGCAAAAGCTAGAGCTCTCTCTATTGTGCGCACATGGTCCAGGATGTGGTGAGCAGCTTAGCTGCAGTGCGCAATGCATTACATATTAAAAAAATCCAGTAATCTGCTATTTTCCCCAGATGCTTTGGTACGTTGCGTCGCGGTTTTGGTCTGCAGAGAGTTCATGGCGAGGAGCCAGCTACCTGACGTGCTGAGGCATAACAACAAGCCTCCTCCAGACGAAGTAGAGAAGCAGCTTGAGTTACCTCCAGGTACCCTGTCATGCCAGCTCGCGAACTACTTGCTTCACCCTGCCGTCGCAGGGCAGCGCTCCGGGGTCACAACTTCAAACGCACCCCAAAACTCTGACAGTCTAAATCTGCCGTGGCCAGCCCCTCACGGAGTGGGAGGGTGTTGTTATCATCTACACAAGCCTCCCCCGCCCCCAAGGGCATTCTCCGTTAGGGCGAAATTACAGCAGTTCTTACAGCGTTTCGCCGGTAAACCGGCTGCTTCTCCCATCGGTTGCCCTGAATCTCAACAACAAAATATAACGGCAAACGGTCCTCTACAAACTCCTCGTCAACGGTGGGTTCCCCCTTCCGCTGTGCCTCCGCCGAAGTTGGCTGCGCGCAACATGGGAAACAATACCCCAGTGCGCCTTAATGGAGCTCAGCTGGTAATGCAGCACGGAGGTCAAGCTGGTAGCGTTGCATTACCGCCTCTAGGGGCACAGAAACAGCCTCAGCAGATCCTGCCGTATACTATTGACGGAGGATCGGCTCAGTCGCCTGCAGGAGCGCATCCCTTAGCGATGAATACTCCGAGGGCCGCCATACTTCCTGGGGGTGCGATGGGTCCCGCACCTCGCGGCGAGCCCATGGGATTAGCTCAACATGAAAATACTAAAAACGCCATAGACCGCCAGAACGCCTCAGAGCAGAGTGCTGGAACCCGTGAGAAGTCGAAATCTATCACAGAGAGGGAGGTAGGGACTGTTTTACCGGCTCTTGCGTGGGGCGCCGACGAAGCAATCCCCTCAGAGGAGGACCTAGCGTTGCCTGAGCCTAAATCTCCCTTTTACCCACCAAGGAACCCAACAGATGGAAACAAAGTGGCCCCAGTCTTCCCTCCGTGCAGTAGCTGGACTCCCATTGAGCCCCCACCTACAGCAACTTCTGTTCCCCTTTCGGTCCTACATGCAGCGTTGGCAGCTAACGGGATGCCGCTTCCTCCGGATGCAGGTACAGCGGTGCAGCCATCCGGAAGGCAAACAACCTCACAAATCCCGCAGCAGCAAACAAACAACCAGCCGTCCCCAGATAAACACCAGCTCCAGCAACCAGTCTTTGCTCAACACCTCGGGTCACATTCGCTCGGAGTGGACTTAACAGGAAGGCGTGTGCAGGCTGCATATACCAATGATGAGCTAAGTGGAGTGCCGCTCAGGGCCCCTGACAGCGCGTTTGGAGTTTTTGGAGGGCCTCCCAGCACCGCTGCAGCCCAGGGTCAAGGAGGCGTTCCAGGAAATGCAGAGTATCTGCCATCGGCCAGGGGCAGCAGAACTCTTCCTGAAGATGCCGGATGGACCACAACGGCGTACCAAGCCCAAAATGATCTTGGTCCTTGGCAATTCGCTGGGTTAACGTAGTGTTCCATCTCTTTGCTCATGGGAGTACGAGGCAAAATATAGCGCTAACTGAAGGTGTTCTAATAATGCACCGAACAGTTCCAACCCTGGGGGGCTTTCATGCATATATAGCGTTTGTTGGACCAGCCAAGGATGAACAGCATCAGAAAATAACGACTAGCCAAAAACACCAAGTGTTCATGGACGGCGCTATAGCCCCCCCATTTTTTGCTGTAAAAACTGCAGTCACGCTCCTCTCACGTTGGGCGATGCCATATGCGTTATGCGGAGCCCTACGTGCTCCCTCCGCCCTAACTGTAATGCGTTTTAAGAGTAGTTATGCTACTGCGTACTGTATGGAAGAGCCATTCTTTACCCTCACTCCATCGCCCTTCTGCACGGTCAACTTTGTCGGTGTTCCATGCGTTGCCAGCAGCTAGAGAGAATGCCTGTTAGAGACCCCTAGTACTGCTGATGGGGACGGTTCACTGCGGAGATGCATAGTAACACCACTAGAGAATAAAACGGCAGGCGAAGCTCCAGGATGAGCACCGAGCCCCTTCTGCGTAGGGGCGACAAAGTTGCCCAGACACGATCCTTGAATGAACATACCAAAATAATAGACCAATTCACTGCCTGGCCAGCAGGACGCTTCTAGCATGCTCGACTGTATTAGGTTACTCGAGCAACAGCGGAGCTCGATGACGCCCTTGCCGTCTGTACGAAAACGGCATATCCCCGCACCCCAGATAAAGCAAACACCACACTCACTCTAAGTGTAACAAAATTCCACGTATGGGTATTATGAAGAGACGGCCATAAATGATTGAAACTGCAATCGCAACAACTCAGTCCACAGTAGTTTGAGACTCAGCGGGCTGGTCGCTGAGTGACCTCGTTGTGCGAGCCAGCTGGTGACGGGTCTATAATTCCACAAAGTTCGCATGGTACTCAAAACGCCTCTTATAAATTTTAAGGGCAAGATTATCTGCCAGTACTCGGTCTGGAACCCGCATTCTTTGAAACCTGCTCTGGTACGCTGCTGCTGAGACGGCCTGGATGCTGCAACGCTAGAGGTGCTATGTTTGTTGGTTATTTTGACATTTTCATGCTTAGTTTTTTTCTTTACCGCTCTTGCATTGCTAAATGGCTATATTCATGTGCCGCTTCACAGTTAGTGCTGTAGGAAAGACAAGGGCTACTCCTCATCTGCCAGCTAATATTGTGGAAGCAGCCGCTTAGTATTTCGTCAAAATGGATGGAGAAAGCGATGAACCGGGTAGCCCAAAGTTTGAAATCATCACCCCAAAAGGGAGGAGCCGCAGCAGCAGGGGATATACAGGCCCTGGCATTGCAACATACGTCGTCGATGAGGAAGGAAATACAGAAAACTTTGCAGGGGAATATGTCGGAGGCATTAGGCATGGTGCTGGTAAGTTGCAAAGTACACCTCTGGCATATGCTGGGGCCTATGGCTGTGACGAACCGTTTGCTGACCTTTCTCTGAGCGTGAACGAGAATTTGCCAGCCAGCCCCGAGCGTAGAGCAACAGCTTCCGGAGGCAGATTCTTCTCTTTATCGTACCATAGAGCAGATCATCTACGCTGGACAAGCCTGCGCGCGAAAGAAGATAGGAGAAAGCTAATTCTGGTGACGATAAAGGGAAATACCATCAGGCCTCTATCATTGATGACTGCAAAACTGCGCCGTGTTCCCATCTGTAGGAGAATATCGGTATTCGGACGGCTCGCAGTTTAAGGGTAGCTATGAAAACAACAAAAAAAGTGGATTAGGTGATGCGACATACAAGAAAAGAGAAATCAGTGAAGAGGACGGTAACGCTACCATCACTTTTGCAGATAAACACTGAAGCCGAAGTATGCTGTTCTCCGCTAACATTATCCAATGATTTTAACGCCTCACAATATGATGCAGTGGAGTAGAGTTTTTCTGAGTGAGGCTGTAGAGAACAGGCGGCGTTCGCCGATAGGTTTTGGACACACAGCCGTTTGTGTCAATTAACAGGTATTCCTGCCTTGCTGCAGTGCTGTCTTATCTGCGCTTCTCACAGGAGAACCCCACGTGACCGGTGAAACGAAATACTTCGGCCACTTTGTTGAAGGACAACGGCAAACACATGGCTGCATGGTGTATCATAATGGCGACGTGTACGAAGGTACTAGTAGAACTGACACTCGGCTGGCTGCAAAGGTACAATACATCTCTTAGGCGGCAGTCATGATTCAAGTGCCCCCTCGTACGCGAGCATTTCAACATTCTGTGCAGGTGAGTGGCTTGCTGGCCAGAAACACGGCGAGGGATCTTACCGCTTCAGCGCTGATGGTTCTGTTCTTTCTGGCCTCTGGGTGTCGGGCTCGTTGAAGAGGGGCCGATGGCTCCTTCCTACCGGTGCGGTTTATGTTGGAGAGTTCGAACTGAATAAGCCAAGCGGGAAGGGAGCATGGGTTCTGCCTGGCGGCAGCCAGGTGCTTGTGGAATACACCCAACAGGTCGGTGGACAGTTTTTTCTTTGCTGCCCTACACTTCTGTTCATCCCTGTCCCACATCACGTAAATGCTGCACTGAGAACCTCCTCTGGTCCGCGTGGTGACAGCGTGGCTTTCTGCCTGCTTCGAGGCTGCTCTTCGTACGCGCTGTTATTTATGTCTGTACGTTACTTGTTGTTTAGAGAAGAGAAATATCTAATCAACCAGGGAGTGAAGATGCCACAACAGAGGAAGAGGGGGGAAGTGGGAAATACGAGATAGAGCAAATGCACATGCGCTGCATCTGCAGCGTCGCTACCAGAGAATAGGCTTTAGCTCCTATCCTTTTTAAGCCTCGCAAGCTAGGGACTGAAAGTTGGTCTTTGAAGACTGATCAAGCGATTCGCTATTGGATTCCCTGAATGTATATACTTGCACAACTTATACCAAGGCAAAGCGGTTCTTTTCAATGCGTCGGTGTGTGCTAATAACACAGACGTATGAACTCATAGCACTCCGCATGCTAACAGTTGCTTCATCGCGGTTGGTTACTCGGTTGGTTACTTTGAAGTCCATTCAACAATATACTGGTCTGCCCTGACACTGCTGTACCGGTAGAACCTAAGCCAATGCCTTTCGATTACTGCTTTGAATATAAGGTTACTATTAAAATAGGGTACAACCAGCATCTGCCGAAATAGGGGCGTACGCGGTATAAGGAACAACTTTAAATATACACACAAGACATTTGGGCCTTGAATAATGGCATATTTATAATGGCAGGTGTCTGAATAGCTGCCTATAATTCTACACGCTTTCTGTCTAAGGTGCGAGAGTCTAGTTTACTAGTTGTCCCGCTTGCTAGGGGGTGCCACTAGTGACGCACGCGGCGTACCGCTCAGCTAAGCTATGCACGGTAATATCGCGCTGTCTAAAATTGCTTTGAGATGCCCGTTAGATCCTCTGTGAGCCGAATTCTGGTTTGAGAAAGAAACCATCATCTTTTTGGGTCTTGCAAGACATCAAGTGCATTAAACATAGAGGGAGGAGCAATGGTGGCTCAACGGAGGGGCCGAACGGAAACCGTTCATGCACATAGTGGGACCGACGGTGACAGATGAATAGTTGTACGCAATAGCTACTTTTTTAGATTGGGGACTGGTAGTAACGGAGTTAGTATGCTTAGTTGACACGTAACTATGATGCACCTAAATTTGCAAACAAAGAAGCGTAGCAGGCCTTCGTTCTTGCTGCTGGATGCCTTGGTACTCCCTCCCCATCTGCAAATCTAGATTAGTTGTTGCTTGAGGAGAGGAAAACCGCATCGAGACTCCACCATTTGTTCAATGCTATCGCTGATCATGCTGCTGCACAGCGGCGTAAGCCGTTTCATTGTTCTTCGTGGAGCAAACGCTGATTTAGTGTAGACAGGCGTCGCAAAACGCAACGCGCTGCTGCGTTGTCATTATGTTTTTCTAGCATTTTTGCCCATCCGGTGGGCGATGGTTGGAATATGATTTGAAAAACGCATACAATGAAGCATTTTCTTCGTGGTTATCAAAGAACTTAAGCGGCGATAGGGGCAACAACTATTCATGCTCGAAGAGGAAATGATGGGGGAAAAAGCCTTTCTGCTTCCACATGATTGGTAAGCGTTCCAAATCTACCTCCTGTGCCGAGATTTGAATGCGGAGAACAGAACAACTGGCTAGCGATAGGCGCTCTGGAACTGGAAAGCCTTTGCTGCAACATGAAACGTAGCGATGTTTTTAACCAGTAAGAGGCCTCACAGAAAGGCAAGCACGCACCAGAAACGCCTCTCCCAAACTAGCTTGAGCGTTACCTACTCTGTAGCGTGTAGAAAGTACGTTAAAGGGAACCGATGTTTTGAGATATCTAGATTGTAAGGGATGGTGGCTTGTACAAAAATGCTTAATATCTGCTGCACTGGCGATACATGCTGGATGACGCGAATGAATGGGTAATGCAACAGGCGTCGAAGAGACCGGCGGGTTGCCATATGATGAGCTAATGTTGAAGTCCTACTTTGAGGGATAAAGCAGACGTTGGCGGCGTAAAATTGGTTGTTGTATGGCCGCAAGTCCGTCCCCAGCAGCACGTCTTGGGAACTTCTAGCTTCAGAAAATCAAGAGTCAAAGCGCATCTGGCGCAGTCCCTGCCCATTAGGACACTCGCTAGCTTCATGGCCTCTTTTTCTGCATCTATAGCAGGTGCGCCTAAGAGCTAGTATTGCCCTATCAGGTTGTGGTTGTTGCTGGTGGTGCTGCTGAGGCGGATAGTAGCAATGAGGAGAAAAGGGAAATGGCGGAAGGCCCCCAGGACCGCCCTGAGACAGTACTCCTTCAGGCCGTTGCCTAGCCCGTAGCCGCTGGCGCATTCTATGGGCTTCAGGAGGCAGCCAGTGTTCCCGTTCTCGTGTTGGCGTTGTTGCTGACACTGGAGGGTAAGCGTAATGGGAGCAGCTTGGTCGTCCTGGTGGCGCGTGGGCATGGGCCATCACTTTGTGCTGTAAAGGAGGAGGCAACAGCAATGGAACGCTGTTAGACACTCCTACACAGCTTTCGGTAGCAGCAGAAAGAGGTGCACTTGCCGTGAGCTTTGCCACTGGTTCCAGCTGTTGCATAATTATCGTCCCCGGTGAATCCACGGTCGAACAAGGGTTGCTGCAGTTGTAGCTCGTGGCATGTGCATAAGGATCCGCAGTCCCTGGCTGGGCGTATGGATCTTCCAGAGGCTGAGCTACACCCAAAGTAGCATGGGGATATGCTTCTCCTGGCTGTTGATGCTTCTTCCCCGGCGGGAAGAAATGCGTTGTGCTGGGCAGGGCTTCCCATTTGCAGGAACTATGGCTTGAAGAAAGCCTGCCTTTCCTCCAGGGAGGAGTAGGAGGCATTTCGCTGGGGCATGAAGCCTGGGGCCTTTCAATGCTGTTGGGAGGCTCAGCTGGTGGAAGAGGGATTGCCAGCTGGGTCGGTTGTAAGGGGCAGGATATATGCAATGCAGGGACTTTCAATGGACTCGAGGAAACCCCAGGCATGGCGTGCGGTGGTTGGTCAGGAGGGGGTGGCGGTGGTGGGGGTGGCACCATGAGACCAGCTTGCTGAAAGGCCCAGGAACTCCGGTCCACATGCTCCGTGTCGCTTGCGTCGCTGCAAATTGGACTCATATCCCTGCTGAAAAGGATCCGAGAATTCTGAAACTTAAAGGGAGGCGCTTTTGCCCAGGGTCTTGTGAGGCACAACTCTGAGCTAGGCGCTAATGGAGGTATTGGCCGTTTCCCGTGGCAGACCTCTCCTGCTTGAGCATGCTTAGTTGTTCCTTGTGAATGCGGAAGTCGGACAACAGTTTCCCACATTCTTGGCGGTTTTGTCGGGGCTGGTTGCAGTTTGCGTGTGTAATCAGGCTAAGGACACCATCGGTGTCTTCTCGCCGACCTAAAATTTGACCCCTCGAACAACCAAATGCAGTTCCCAGAGACTCTTTCCTTACTTTGAGAGCACGTAAGGAAGAGAGATACAAAAAGGCGAATAGCGTTGAATCTTGTGGGCGACGGTGTAGCAACCAAACCAACAAGAGTAGGGCCCAATGGGTAACGAACAGCGTGAAGTATACACGCTAAAGCAGCAAGAACAAGTAGCACAGCCTTATCAGCAATGTCGAGCGCATGGTAGTGGCCAGGAAAAGACAAGAAGAAAGCATCCACTTTCTCCACAAATACCCGAGTTCAATAGGTGCACGGCTGTCGGAGTCTGTGTCCAGTCCGGCATTGAACAGCTGCAGGCAATGCAGCAGCCTCTTCGTAGGCTATAAATAATCGTCACAGTAACCAATTATCCTGCTCAAGTGATTTGCAGCGGTGTTGGGGAGCAACTGGAAAAAGTCTCACAGGGTCCAGGGACCTTCCAGTCGTGCAGGAGGTCCTGTGGTCCCTGCCACGAGACAGATTACATCGCGAATGCTCCTTGAATTGTTCCCCTTGTGAACAATAACCAGCAATCCAGCTCGCATTAGAGATATGTCTTCAGGCACCTAGATGCGTATGGAAAACATGCGTGCGTAGATCTACACCTGATCGTGCACCAGCGCAGTGACCTCGTTGGAGTTCTTCCTGGGGCTTCCTGATCCACGTTCACAGAGAACATATAATTAGACCCACTTGAATGGTAATTTCACAACGATAAGCTGAATGACAAACAAAAAAACACGGTTTCACCTTTTTTGAAGCACGTGGCCTTCTGCAGTACTATGACGTCTCCGCCCCTGCGTTGTTCGAGCACACGGGAAGTGTAGAGGCAGCGAGATACAGTGAAAGAAGAACTGGCCAGTCTTTTCATGCCCCTTTGGAAGCCCTCCAGAATCTAGAAAAGAGCGATTTTGAGGGTGGCTTTTTTGTCGTAGCACCTAGAATCGGGGGCACTCAAGCATCCTGCAAGGAAATATTTTTTGGGCGCAATAGCATTACGTAAACCCCATGACATCCCCTATATCGTTGCAACAGACAAATCTCGCTCAAGCGGACCCTTTCTGGAATGAGGGATAAATGCATATGGCCCCTCATGAACTTTAGTCTTGAATGACAGGTGAGGCAGCGCTGTAAGTAGGTGCGAGGACTTATATAGCATCATGACTTCACCCTCTCATAATCCTGAGAAAGTTAAGGCCTTGGAAGCTGCTTCGGTTTTGCCTCCGTTTAATGAATTGGAAGATGCAGCTGAGCTGAATTCTTTAGCTTCTATTGCTCCGGGCGCTAACGCTGCAAAATCTAACCTTACACCGGAAGCTCAGGTTACAGACACTGCAGGGGAGCTGAGCTTGAAACTAGGAGCTTCGGAAGAATTCCCTAACTCTTCCTTCTCAAACATCCTTCCATGCTGCTTTGCGGGGAAACAGGTGCTGTCTCCTCAGAGCGTCTCCAGTAGCCACCATTCAAAATCTTGTGTTCCTCTAGGAGAGCCGAATTCAGGCTACCCACCATATACACACTTAGTAGGTGCCTCTCCTAATGAGTCCAGGCCTGAGCGGAGATGCGGTACGGTCTGCCCTACAACATGCGCTGGCAGCTATTGCAGGAATTGTTGCCTTACTCATGGCGACATTGAGCAAAAGGGTCCAGCCAGCTCCCCCTGGGGAATTATTGAAGAGCATCAACAAAGGTTGGAGTTCTTACATCAAGCAATTGGCTACTTTGAAGAAAGAAGCAGCATGGGGCGTGCCCTTCGGTCCCGCGAGGCCGCAGTTCGTGCCCGTTTGCTGCATGAACAGCTGGAGCAGCAGGTGCACAGCAGGAAAGCGAGGGAAGAGAGAAACAATAGCCTCATAAATGAAGCTGTAGGGTTTTCCCTTCGAAAAGCAATCGTCCCCCAACATCCAGCAGCCGACCGTCTAAGTGCCTGCTTGTCTGTCCTTCACAAGCATATGCAGACGTGTCTGTCAGCTTCCGCATTTGCCGTCGCCTCTACAAGTCAGCCGAATGCTGAAATGCTTTTTCCAACCCTCAGCAGAGAAAGATACTAATAAAGTGAGCAGCTGTTGCTCACTTTAAGTTACTTCAACGCCTACCAAAATGGCCGATTGATGCTATTGGTGCACTTTACTGCCCATATGACAGCGTTGGTCCCGGTCAATCTGTGAGTTGTGTTGTGCAGCTCCAGGCATAGGTGGAATACGGCAGTCCATCAGCCTGGCGCAACCACAAAAGGACCATCAGGATCCCCAAGGCAAAAATAAAGCCATACCACCTTTAGGCATCACATCTGGCGCACCAGGCTCAGTCCAACAAGTGGCAGGCCAAGGACGTGGGGTTAGCATAACAAATCAAGACTCCAAGGTCTCAACGTCTGTGTTATATGAAGGGGCAGCAGATGCCCTCGCCGCAAGGGAGCTGGTGCACACACGAGCAACTCTTCTACTTCAGAAGCAGCACGACACCAAAACCAATGATTCCTTGCAACAGTTGCTTTGCCTGGAGGGAGACGTGCGCGGGCAGATGGCGTTGCTGGGCGCTGGAACACGGCACAGAGAGCTACACTCAGAAGCCGCCTGTAATGGTTCCGCAAATCCTATAGAAGACGACACTGCAAGCCCGCCTATACCTGAGGAGACTTCAGGCCTGCACATCCACACAAGATTGCCTCAGTCCCCACCACAGCGTTTAATTGCTCATTCGCAGTTGCACTGCGGTGGCAGCAGCTCACAGATCAGTACGGGGACGTCACAGCAAACAAATGCTCCTGTCCCTCTCAATAGTAACACGGACAGTGAATTGCAGCCAGCTTTTGGAGAGCAGCAATGGCTCAATTTGGCTCGTCAAGTCTCTCTTCTACAAGAAGTGGTGCTATATAATCAACAACAGCAACAGAAGCTCGAGCGCAAATGGCGCAGTGATCGACGGCATTCAGGTTCAAGGGAGTCCATGCAAAGAGCTGTTCTCATGGGAGTGAATGCAGCGGATAGCAGCACTGCCCATCCCCGCCCACTCGACAAGGCAACGGGAAGGACGCCTTCGCCTCCGATGGCCGCGAGGCAGTGCACAATATCACGGGGAGAGACCAAAAGCGACACTACACTTAACCGCTGCACGCAAATAAAGGATAGTCCGCAGGCGGGACGACGCTCAGCTGCTGAGGAAAGACTCAGGAGGCATCAACAGAAGATCCAGCAACAAAAAAAACAAAAAGACAAGGTAGCAGATGAGGCTATAAGACAGCAACTCATCAAGAAGGGATTTAATAATGGCCTCTTTGAGACCAATAACTTCAAACCCCTGCCTGATGCACAGCTTCATGACTGCATACGCAATGTAAATGCTGCCAACAGCCAATGCAACAACGGCAGCAGTAATAGTAGCTGTGGGGCAGACTCCGTCCATACAGTTTTATGCTGCTCCGAAGCACCGCTGGCACCAGCTACCCAACCGCCTCGCCAAGGTCTCAACGGTACTGACACTGGGGAGGCATTAACCGCATTATCCGCCAAAACAAGCCAGGTAACCCGTCGGCTTCAGCCTATGGCTAAAGTAGCCATTTCGGCTCGTCCTGCGGGAGCTGAAAGAGTCAGAGCACCTTCAGGGCAACTCAGGCCTTATCCGCCAACAGGCACCCCTCGACTATTTCCACCTTCCCTTGCTGCTGCTGCGGCTGCCACGAACCAGACAATCTCAAAGGCAGAGTCCTCAGACGGCAAGTCCAACACAGCAGGCGCGAAGCAGCTGCTTACTGAGACTACCTCCAATAATACAACACAAGTGCAGCAGAGCTCCACCAAAGGAAGCAATCCAGGGCCCACCCGCCAGCTTGCTAATGTTGGTGCCCTGCCACCACCTGAAGAAGTGGCCGACCTTCTTTTGGGTATCAAATAAGCTTATAATACAGCCGTGCGAGCCCGACTTGCTCACACGTCTTAGTTGCTTTTACAATGCGCTAGCAGGCGGCAACATGAAAGAAACATTAGGGAAGTAAACGTGTTTCAACCGCTAACGATATTTACACCAAGCTGGGGTTTGCTCGCACCAGTTCAATCAATGTGCAATGCCGTGCATGGTTTGATCCACTGAAGGTAGCAATCCCCACTCGGTGCCTTCAAGGCCACGGATATAGATTTTAAGCTTCCGGCAAGCGCCAGGGTGGTTTTAGGCTGAACTGTTGGAAGAGCAGTCATCGGTTACGCAGAGTTTCAGTTTAAGACGGTACATTGAAAGTAGAGCGGGCTGAGCCGTGACTGTCAAATCACAGAAGCCCACGCAGTTAAAGTTGAAATCACGATGTGGATTCGCAAATAAAAGATATTCTTCCTGCGACACGATATGTTGCCGCAGACCACTGCCAGTTGTGTGCAGCTAAAATCCATTGCATCAGTCGAACATGTGGTGCCTGCTTCACGCAAAATAGTTACGGGATAAATTATAAGTCTTCAACTGAAGAATCAACTTCTGGATGCCGAGTGCGCCACGTTAATTGCCTGCAGTAGCTTTGTAACCTATACAAGCAAACCCAACGTCGCATGGAAAGCAAATAAACAGCGAATTGTCGTTTAGCATTTTGCGGTGGAAGCTCTGGATAATACCAGGTCCTAATGAATGCTATTATAGGAGGTAGCTTAAGTGTTACGATGAAGTTTTAGCTAAGAAGTTCAGAGTAGCACCTGTAAAACAGTCTCCCTAAGCTCTCCGGAAACGGCAACGCCCGGCGCCTCCTGTTCTCCAGAATTTGTTGCGGATTCAACTCTTTCCAGGAATCGTATTAGAGCTTCACCTAGTTTCTGCAGTCGTTCTTCAGCGAACGACTTTACGTCCATCTTCCACACAAACTTCCTGAAATCATTTTCACCTGCGTCCGTATTTGCAGATTCGCCAACTGTAGCTGCGCACTTTGTTGCGATAGTTTGAAGCAATCCCTGAGCATCATGCATCTCAGCGGGTTCTCCTTGTGCTTGAGCCTACAAAGAAAAAGCAAAAGACTTGCAGACATGAGAATTCCCTTGATCTATCTCGGATTAGATTACTACAGGGGCGGAACTGCTTTAAAGCTGCATAAGCATGCCTTTCTTAGGCCCACGCAGAATAAAAATACTCCACGCTGAGTGGCGCATCCAGGCAGGTGACGTGTAGCTGCCAGCACGGAACCATATCTGGTCTTGCAATACGCTTCGCGACACAACTTCACACAAGCGCCTCACCGCTTGTCTCTCACGAGACATTTTCGCCTGCCTCGCTGCCCGCGAGTTGCGCTTGGACGCAAGCACTTCTTTTTGCCTCTGTCGCTCTCGTTCCGTGGCACGACGCAGTTTTTCCATGCGGCGATCTGAGGCCTGCCTGAGGTCATCTAGAGTTTTGCCTTCAGAGCCCATTGCTTCGATGAACTGCTGCAGCTTGCGGGCCTCTTCTACGTGCCTTTGCTGCTGCCTCTGTAACTGCTTTTCTTGTGCCTGCTTTCTTGCTGCTGCTTCCTGCGCCTTTGCCGCCATCTTCAGTTGCTGAATGGCTGCATGAGACTCCTGCTGCTTCCTCTTTTCTTCGGCCTGCCTTCTTTCAAGAACCAGCTTTTCGACTTCTTGAAGGCGGGCTGAGACAAATCGGCGGAGATCGTCACGCTCCTGGGTTAGCCGCGACTTCTCCTAAGAAAAACAAATTGTCAGGGATGCATATCGTCTAGAAAATATGGGGTCCTGACTCCATTTAGTGGCATCACACCTTACGTGCAGGCCTTGGAGTCCTCTGACGCCGCTAGGAAACCAAGGAAGCCAAGAAATGTCACAGAACAAGAGCTATCCGCTGGGGTGCCTGCCTCAAGAAGACCATTAACCGTGCAGCAAGTCTTTCGCTGCTCCGCAGCTAGGCGTGCGTTCAACAAGGAGCACAGTATCGCAGATGCAGAAGAAACACCATCGTGCTGATGCTGGCTGGCCGCTAGATTACTGTAAAGAGTACTCCGCACCTGTCTAGCTTGCTCCAGCAACGCATTTGCTGGCGAATCTTTAGGTCCAGCGAACTCTCTCAATGTTTCAATAACGCGTGCAAGGTGATCTTCCTGTAGGCCTAGAGCTTCATCCTGCAGCGCGGCGTCTTGCGCTGCTTCCTGGATTTCCCGGACCTTAGCCTGATGCAGCTCAGAAGTTTTCCGAGTTGAGTACCGTTTCTGCTCTGCACGATCTCCAGCTCCTCCCGACTCAGAAGCCACCTCATTGCTGCAATGTAAGACAAGTTCAGCTGCTGTCTGGCATATATAGCAGGGCACGGAGACAAGAACGTGTTGAAGAAACTAATAATAAGGCAAACGAGAGAGTGAAAACTGTCAACTCAGTCGACACGACAACGCCTAATTGTCTAGATTCAGCTTTATGTTAGCAGTGTGAAGCGGCGAAGCGCATCGTTTTGGGAAATGAAGCGTCGAGGTCCATCGGAAGGGGCGGTTCACACCTGCCAGCAAGCGTGCCCGTCTCTCTGGCCTCTTCAGCTTTTTGTTCCATCGCTGCATTTTGCCTATACTTCGCCTTTTCTTGCATCTGCTTCAGTACCAGCGCTTTGATATCCTCTCGGTACTCCTCCATTAGCTGGTTGTGCAGCCTGAAGGGCATTACAGTGGCAGTGCAAGGCGTTTTAGACCGAATCTAATGCACTATGCAAGCTTTGACGTTGAAGTGGCACACGTCCACAATAATGCAGCACCGGATCAGCTTTGTTGAAGGCAATAATAGATTTCAGAAAGCGCCTTACGCGTAAATGTTTTCGGCGCTTGGGTTCATTCGAGCTGCTGCCAACAGCTGAGCCTTCTTATCATTTCGTTCCTTTTCCATTAGGCTGTTGCTCAAATCCAGAAATTCTTTGCGTGCTTCTTCCTTGCATGCTTCAAACTGCTGGCGAAGTTGCTCCTGTTTCTCCACAAGTGCGGCTTTGGCCTTTTCGAGTCGCCGTTGGATATTTGCCTTTTGTATATCTCGCTGTGCCTGGAGGTCCTTGAGCATTTCAGCAAGAGCTTGCTCTCGCTGAGTTTTCAGCTTTTCTCGTTCTTCAGGGCTATCCTGACTGGCTTCACTGACTCTAAAGGACATTTCAAGATTCGCCTCCTCCGCCTGCCTGGAGCGCTCCATTTGCGCCTCTGCCTCTTTATCCTCCTCCAGCAAGCTTTGTATCTCCTCTGCATAATCCTTGCGGAGCTCAGCCGCCTTGCTGAAATCCACACACACAGTCCACCTCACGCAGACAATGTGGTTCTGCTCCAGCATACAACGAGGACTGAAATACTCGTGCCGCCTTTGTACTGTCGTGCATTCTTACCTTCGGAAGGCCTCCTTCATGTGCTCCAGGCGGGTATTCTGTGCCCTCGTCATTTTCGCTTCATCTGCAGCTGCCCGTGTCCTTCCGCCTTGAATACCCTGGCACTTTTGCAGCCATTCAGATTCAGCGAGGATTATCTCTTTCTGTGCTCTTGATATGCTCTCTAGAAAACCCTTGCTTCTTGCCCAAAATTCGCTAATCAACGTTGTTTGTGGGGTCTCCAAGGACGTCTGTGCACCTGCAGAATCTTGGTTGTTGTCGCAGCCCTGCATCGCCCGCACATATGAAAGCAACAGAGAGCTGGGTGCGCGGACCTTTAAGGCTCCAAAGCTGGATGCTGCTTCACATTTTGTACGAAGAAGCGAACTGTTGTCGTGCATGCAAACGCCAAATCTCGTGAGTAACATTAAAGGGGGCTGCCTACTGTGCAATCACTACTAAAAGGCCTAATATGATAAAGCCTTTTCCCGGAGTAGCCCCTCAATGCGTGCAGCTAGCACATGCAGAACAGCTGCACTCGCAAGCGACTACTGAGCAGAAAGTAGTTGTGGAGCTTGGAAAGGCAAGAAATGCCGGGGAGCCATGAGTAGCCGGAGCAGTGTGAGTCACCTGTAAGCCGTCTAGAACCTTTGGGCCTGATGACGCACAGGAAGCTGCCCAATCGGGCCCTCTTGGCTGCTTAAGCCGGTTATCGTGTATGCTGCTGGCTTCAAGTCGTTCGTTAATTTGCCCTGACTGCCAAGTGAGGAGATCCTCCTCCCTGAGGACACCGCCACCTACACCTTTCCAAGCAACTGTTTTCCTGGTTGATCGTTAACAGATAGGTGAAGGAGTCAACAGATCTTTCTCTACAACACCGTGGTACTGGAGCAAACGAGGTCGTTATATACCAGTCACTGCGAAAACAGGAGAACGCGAAGCTCCCCTTATCATGTATTGCTTCTGTAGAGGGTAGCGCTCCCCGCCGAAGGATTTCCTGTGTCTCCCTAACCCAATAATCCTGCAATACCATGCACGCAATCACCCAAAATGTGTGCAAGCATGATCTGTAGACTATGCATGATACAATAATAAAACAGAATACCCAATCGCACCGCACAGTTGTAAGCAAGCTCATAGTACACCACCATGTACTTACAGTCACTAAGCGGTTCTGTATTAGCTGGTGCTGAGCCTCTATTATGTTTTCTCGGGACCTTTTGCACGCTTCTAGGTGTTGCTGGAATGCCGCCCAAAGGGCATCCGCGCTCCGGTGGAATTCTTCGTCAAATACGGTTTTCAAAAGGCTTGTTCGTTCCAGTACTCTTTGCTCAAGCTGCTCAGCTTGGGACTGTTCATCAACCAAGGCAAGCGATTCAAATTCTGCTTTTTCTTTTTCCTCAGCAGCAGCGTCGTTGTAATATCGCTGCCCAGCAGCCTCTAGGCAGCTCACTGCCACGCTTAGCGCATGCTGCTCCCCCATTGCCTGAAGATTGCCTTGCGTTTCTGCATCAAGGTCGGCTTCACATATAAGGGCACGGAGCCAGAGTTCACGGGGCTCTGACAGCGAAGCCTTAGCTTCATCTATCGCTGCCTTCATTTCATCTTCCTGTTCTTGCAGCAACTCATCCATTCGCGCGAAATTTTCCTTCACCAGTTGGCCTTGGAGCTCACGACACTTGTCCATCATTGTTTCCACCGAAGATTCAATTAATTGTTTCCTGTCTTTCAAGTCACGCTGAAGCCGCAATTTGTGGTCCTCTCCATCCACGCTTTCTATCTGTGCAGCAGCCAGTGAGTTCTGGAGGTCGACTTCAAACTCAAAGAGCCTGCCCAGATGCAGAAAGAGACTCGCGGCAATGCACGCTAGCATGCAGGAGGCACCAGTGCTTTAATTGAATATACCCTAAGCTGTCTGGTTCATCAAAACGCTGGCAACCGATGTGGAGCCTTGATTCAACTGAGCAATCAGATTCCTGTTCGTGCTTTAATTATGTTCCGGCTGGTCACTCCATACGGAGACCAGTGCTCTTAACACGGCGGCGCACAGCGGCTCCACAAGAGACTTATGATCCACCAGAACCCCCGAAGCTACTCAGGAGCCTGTGCTGTTAAATCTCCCAGCTCGCTGCATTTAGTTTTCGAATTCGCTGTCCTAGCTACTACCTAGTGGGACCCGCTTCAGCTCCGTCTATCGACACTGCTTTCACTTTTTATGAGGCAACAAACCTTTCCTGATTCGCACTTGCACGTGACCAGGATGTAATGATGGAATTTCGAAGGAGTTTCCTCTCCTCTGCGGCGCTTCTCCACGCGTGCTTCAGCCGCCGGCGCACCAAACTTCCGAATAAGTCTGCTTCCGCACTTCTCAAGTCCTCCTCAAGTCGCTGGCGTTTGCGTGTTGCATCCATCCTGAAAAGGAAGATATATTGAAAGCTGCGCAAACGACGTGTTGCGTTGCCCCGCGTGCAAAATGGGAGGCCTCATCTATGAAAGCGGCACTCCTGGCTGTCTTCCTACTACGTGGAAGCTTTGGGACGTAGTCCCGTAGTCCGCTAGCCTACAAGCTTTCATATGCCCTCGTAGCTTCGCGCTCAAACTGGTCGATGCGCTCAAGCTTGTTGGCGAACTGCTCTCTGGTGATTCGCTGAATGTTCAGGTCAAGCGAAGAAGCCAGCGATGCTTTTTGCTTTCTATATTCTGATTCTTCTATCGAACCTGCCTTGGCTTGGCGCCGAAGATTCTGTGCTTCTGTTCTCATGGCGGACTGTAGGGCACTAGTCCAGTCATGCACCGCAGCCTGCAGATCATAACCGGTTCCGCTGGCCTCGGATGGCTTAGAGGACAGCAAGCACGCTTTTACCCTTTAAGCGTGACGTTCAGAGATACTCCTGCCGGGAAGCAGCGGGGAGGTCAGGATGCATCAGGTTGCCCGTAGCTTTTAAGGGCATGTACAGCATACCTGAAAGGCCTCTTCCTCAACTGCCTTTTTATTTTGTATCGCGAGTTGCGTGCAGAGAAGCAGGAGCTGCCGCTCGAGGCGGTGGACACCTGCTAAATATTCCTCCTCCCCCCGGGCCTTCTGATCCAGAAGAACGCCAACTAAGGCTTCACGCTGCTGCTGTTGGGCTTCAGAGGAAGCTTCGTCGTGTGCAAGAGCCTCTCCTGTACGCATCACCACTGAGTAGGGCTTGTTATGTGGCTGCATGCAAGTTTCCGTCTTCTGCAGGTGAGGGGATCTCTGATGCTCTTCATTCCCCAGCGTTAGCGCGAAGGGGATGCCTAGAGAAATGCTGCTTGGCTTAATGCCCTTACCAAGCCGTTTCTGCAGCGCTTCTGTTGCCGACTTGAGGGCCTGCTTAAGTTGTGCTCTGCACTCGTTGCTGTAGGCTTGAAGGGACCTGGAGGCTTTTTGACTGTTGTTTCGGTTCTCTCCAGGTGACCCTTGAGCAGCAGAGGCTAAACTCAAGACCCGACCGAGATGCAGCTGTAGAAGTGAGTCTTCGTGATCTATCAGGCTCTGGACTGCTAAAGAAACTTCTGCATCCATTGCTGCTGAGTGCTGCTTGCGACACGCGTCCAAAATATCGTTTTCCCTCCTTCTATACTCCACGAAGCGCTCCCGCATGCCTTCTTTGGCCTCTGCACCCGATGCTAATAGCTTGCATCCGTCGGTTAGTAGGCTGTGAGCCTCCTGCAGCAGCTGGTCCTTTTCCTGCGAAAGTGCGTCGGTGCATCTTTCACCTTGCAGTTGATTCTTAATGGCAGCAGCTGATGCGATGAACAGCCGGGTAGTAGCGGCAAATACTTGAAAGCGGTCAGCGTTCTGGGTGGTGAAACGCTCCCCACACACAGTTGCTTGAAGCAGCCGAAGGTGCAGTGTTGCAGGGTCTCCGATGCTGGCAGGAATAAGGAGCCTTTTCACAATCAGTGCATGTTCACCTTCTTCAAGATCTTCAGAGTCATTTGATGATGATGTAGCATTCATGAACAGATCGGTTGATCTTAACTCGCCAAGCAAGCGACTGATATTTTCCATGATTGGACCCATCTGTTCCCTCAATCGATCACGGTGCTGTACACACAACAACGCTGCACACGATGACGCCATGAGGAGTGTTTGGCCATTTTATTCACCCTCCCAAAACCAGAGCCGTCAAAGGCTGCGGCGACGCGAGAAAAAATACCGAACAGGTGCAAAAGACATGCGAAACCGCGAAGGTGCGAAACCGCAAAGAGACCAAACATCTCGAAGTTCACATGCTGCATGGGCCCGATTCCGGAGCATCGCCCATGTGGCCAAGCAAGCCCAGGTGCCTACGTACCTGCAGTCGTTGCCTAATGGGCTCTAGGGTCGTCAGGATAGCCTTTTGAAGATCGCTAATTTCCACTGCGATATCTTTCGTTGTTCTATGAAACTGGTGGCTGGAAGTGGAAGAAAAGGACTTGAAGTTAATTGAGAGCTCATGCAGAGCTCCAAAGGCATTTTCAAAGGCTTGGGGCTGAGGAGTACCTTTAGGTATGGTATTGAGCATGCTTTCGAGTTGCTCGGGCTGCAAAGCAAGTACTTTACTGTCATCCTGCTTGCATAGTCTCTGTTCTATCAGATCCGCCAGCAATGACTCTAGCCTCCTTTTCATTGTCAGAGCTGCCTTTCGGATTCCGAGAACGAGATCTTTGCGTTCGTTAATATCCTTCTGATTTAGCGCTTGCCGCTTCTTATACTGTCGCCGTCGTGCCTCCGAGATACTCATCAGTAGCAAGACTAGAGCAACTAGCAGGCAGGCAAATGTCAGTAAGAATATTGTCAAGTCCGGTTCCACATTCACGCTTTGCTGGAGCTGCACTCTAAGATGAGCAAGAGAAGAATCAGTCGCTGCTTCAGGATATCTGAAAAGGTAGAGAAACTCAGAAAATATGCCATGCTAACTGGATCGGCAAACGTAGTAATGGCAGAAATAGCACACACATGATAAATGCACCAGAGCAAAACAACTGCAATCAATGGGCCGATACAAAGATTGGAGATTGGGCAAGTACATACAAGGGAATCAGTACTGCATTCAGCGCTTCCACGGACCTGGTTCCGGATGGACATTGGACTCCTTCGCCGACGACAGAGAAAATCGCCTGCGGGCTGTTATCTTCGTTTGTTCCGAATGCGAAGACTCCTTCAACACTGAACGTGTAGACGAAGTACTGAGAAGCATTGAAACGCCCGGCAAGTGAACAACAGTGCCATAAGCGCGCGGAGTACTCCACAAGGCCAGTGATGGCTGCATGCCACGTTCTTTTTGTAAGCCGCTGAGTCCCTGCACCCAATTCTAGAGGAAAAGGTGCAATGGCCAAGAGAGCTCTTAAACCACTGCTTTTGACATGCGGGAGCCATTTGGTTTTGTCGGCACTCATTGGCAGTTCTCCTGTGCCAGGCGGTCAGGGGACGCGCCAGCGACCACTGGCGCTGAGTTCAGGCTTTGCGTAAGGAGAAGAAACTGCTTACTTCCAAGTTGGATGTGACAGCCTTCTTAACGTTGAAGCTCCTAGCTTCATTGGTGGATCCAACAGCAGAGGCTAACTGTAAGAAGGTGGAAATGTCAATGGCGGCATTCGTGTTGAGAAGAGAATCCTTCAGGAATACGGGGTACACTTGATCGCCCACCCACCAGGCAACGGTGTCGTGCAGCTGCAAACACTGTACAGGAAATTTGACGGCCTGAGTAGGAGCGGCTTCAGAAAGGCGCCTTAAACCTCCTTTCAGAGCCTTGCGCGCACTTGAAGCCTCACGCCTCTTAGCTTCCTCTTGCAAACCTATAAGAGCAGAATGGAACGCATTTTGGTCAGGGTGCGTCCACATGCCGGGGATAACATACATCGTCGGGTACATGCAACACTGGGTTTTAAACCGTTTAGATTGCACCACAAGCTCCGCTTTGTTGCGTAAGACAATGGTAGCCCACTTTGCGGAACACTGAAAAGTCCGAAAATTCCGTCCTTTGTTGCACCGTAGAAATAAACAGCACAGTCGGTGTTGACGCCTTGAGAGCAGTTGATCTTCCCAAGGACCCTCCCATTGGCAGAGAAGTCAGCAAACGGCAAGCGTCCAACGGAGCCATCTGCCTCAGTGCTGAACTCCAAAGCGCCGTTTCGGTAGTTTGCGCGGACAGATTCTTGCCTGAAGAAGCAACAGGAGGGAGGCCTTCACCCTCCAAATAATTCCGGCCATAATTAAAGCGCGTTGAGGGGCGCTTATGGGAAATGCAAATGCGCAATATTGAAGCATTGCAGGGTCCAAATCCTACCTGCATTCTTGATCACAAATTGCATTGGAGTCTCTGATGGGCAGGCAGATACATTGTCCTGACAAGGAAAGAAAGCCACCTTTCCCGCTGGGGCAAGCGGCCTCGCAAGCCGACGGGTCCATGCAAAAACCATTGTTGTCGCGTAGTTTAGTGGGCGAAAAAACAAGGCGCGCTAACTGAGACCCTTGGCAGTTTTCCCTGACTATCGGCTGGCAGTCTAGAGTAGAATCAAGATTGGATAACGAAACTCCCGTCATGTCGTAGCTCTCATACCCGCCCTCACAAATGCAGGAACCTTGGCTAGGTTGAAACCACCGATGCGCTCCTATGCAAGAGCAAGTGCTCTGCCCTGCCGCAGCCGTAGATGTTGAGCCACAGGCAAAACACCCGGTTTGGCCAGAAGTGTTTGAATACGTGTCAGGTTCACATGGCTTGCAGGCTTCTAGTAAGTTAGCTCCCGCTTCCTCATCGTTGTAAGTGCCGGGAGGGCACGGCTGTGGAACAGAGCTGCCAGCTGGGCAGTAGTGACCAGTGGGACAGGGCTCCCCAAAATCGATATCCGGAAGTTGGGGTGCACTAGTGGCAGTTCCTCCGTAACAAAGATATCCAGCAGGACAAGGGTCGCATGCAGAAGCCCCAGAAGAGGGAGCGTGAGTTCCCTGAAGTCAGATGCCAAAGAAGCAGAAACTTAAAAATGAGGGCGATTCAACTGAGCTACCAATCTGGCCCTATCTGGCCCTCTACAGGTGAAAATAACGAGGATAGGGAAACGAGTAGGCCCAAGAGTAACCTAGACAACGCCGTGTTCCGTTTCTGTCCGGCCTTAGCAGCTCACCGCAGGACAAGCCTTACAACATGAGCTGGTTGAAGGAGACTCTACGCAAGATTCAGAAGCAGCCCTGTATGAGCCTGCTGGGCACAGCAAAGGCTCCTTCACCCCTTCAGGACAAATTGCCTCATCGGGGCATGGCTTGGGATAGGAAGATCCCTCAGGACAGTAGTATCCATCGGGACATTCCAGAGGAGATTCTGCAGCAGCAGGACAATAGCTGCCGGCAGGACACAGTAGTTGATCTGGAGAGCCCTCTTCACATAATCGTCCTGCAGGGCATGGCGAAGGACGCGCGCTGGCCCCTTCACAGAAGTATCCTGAACGTCAACGCCCCATTCGTACCTGTGGAAAATGTGGACTTTGATTTTCTGGTCCAGCTCAAAGAAGCCAAGCGCTCCTCGGCGAACCATGGAGACACATGTGGGCCAAATATTAAGGGCTGGCAACACACGTTTGACCGCCAGAGAAGTTGATGTACTGTGAATGAAAGACTTGCCTGTAGGGCAGGCCTGACAGTCGTCGGCAGATGAAGCTCTGCTTGTAGCGCCGTAAGTGCCCGCCGCACACGGTAGTGCTGTCGCTGAGCCCTCTGGGCAGTAATATCCAATGGGGCAAGGCCACTGAGTAAAGTCTACAGTTCCCGAGTTGCAGACGTAGCCAGCGGGGCATTTGCCACAGCTATCAGCGGACGTGGCCAGGGAAGCCAAGCTGTACGTGCCTGATGGGCACTGTATTGGCTCTATGCTTCCGTCAGGACAATAATGTCCAGCTGGACAATCAAACACTTCCTGCAGCATTTAATCAAAGCATTTCATCGTAGCACTCCCTTACGCTTCGTGCGAGTGCAATGCAGGGTTTGACTGCCTTGTCCGTTTGCACGCGGGGAGTACCACAACCCTAGATACGGAAAGCATTAAAGGGTAAGCTAAGAAAGATTTCCGCCATCCTCCAGGAGACTTACTGATGAATTCAAGCTGCAGTACCATCCTGCTTTGCAAGGCAAGCAATCCTGTGCGGTCTTGCCTCCTTCGTTTACTGTGGAAGTACCTCTTTGGCAAGCAGTGGGGACAGTTGCTCCCTCTGGACAAAAGTGGCCTATGGGGCATGGACCGCCAATTTGTACGGCGGCTGCCGAATACAAATTTTGCCAGAGATCAGGAGTTTTCTCAGGTCCAACGCCCGCAAGGCACAAATATCCCTCGGCACAGGGGCCCACAGCACGCGTTCCATCACAAGCTTGCCCCGAGCCACAATCAATGCACTGCAACAGTACGGGCACGCAATGTATCTCCACTTGACTTGTCCTAATATAAATCCTTTCGCATCTTGTCCGGTGCTACATGCTATCAGAAGGCCCGCACAGGAGCGCGTGTGACCAAGATAAACCTATATACCGTGAGAGCCGTCTTCTGGGGGCTGCTGGGCTTGCTTACCTGACCTTCCTCGGAAAGGCCCGTGGCGGTTGATTTGGTCCCGGCTGGACAAGGTTCTGGCTTACGCCCAAGCTCACAGTAGTGTCTGGCAGGACAGGTTTGAGGCTGAACGGATCCAACTTCGCAGGTGTATCCAGCTGGGCATGGCGAGCATTCGCTGGAGCCTAAAACGCGCAATAAGGCAACAGACGAACGAATGGGGGGTTCGCAAATGCCAAGGTGATAGACAGAGGAAACCAGCGTCTAGGCAGAGTAACGCACCTTGGTGGACGCTAAATGTGCTGAAGGGACAAGGCGTAGGTTTCGATGATCCTGTTAAACGAGTAACGCAACGCGAGCTCGGCGCCGCGTGAAGCCTTGGCTTGATCATTGCTGCTACATCTTTTCGCTTGGCTAGCATGCCGAAGATCCAAAAATCAAAGAGGGGGCTAAACCGCATACTATGTGGGCGTATGGCTGCACGTTGCTCTGCGGTAAGTCAGTGTCGTACCTTTGGGACAGTAATGGCCTTCGGGGCAGAGGTCCCCTGCAGCTTCTTGAACTGGCGTCGGCGTAGAGGAACCTTCCTTGCAGTAGAAGCCTGGGGAGAGGCCACAAACGATCAGGCCACGGCAACACCGAAGGTGTATACAAGGAGAAGTCAAAAAATACCTCAGTAGGCGTTTTAGGGGAAATCACACCGGAGGGTGCTTGAGAAGCTCAACTTGCACCTTATACGCTAAGAACGTTACTTCTCATATAATGCCCCGGCGGGGCGCATTGTAGCTACAATTCGTCACTCTAAAATATACTTCATCTTGCCTGGGCTGCAAGGTCCTTTGGGAGCACTGAGGCCCCAGCCATCGCAATACTTTCCTTCTGTGCAAGGCAAGCAACCGGCATCGCTTTTAGCCCCCCAAGCGGGGTTATATGTCCCTGGAGGGCACCTCTCGGGTGCTCCCTACGAACCACAGCGGGAATATTTATTCTTTGCTGTGAGCGTGCACAACTCGGACAGTCGTTGGTCTGGTTAGAGGGCCTGATAGCCCATCGTTGTGTCAAAAGATGCTACGGAATTCAGACAGGTAGCATGGGTTTACAACCTACCTTTCCTTCGGGGCAGTAATGTCCCGGAGGGCATTTGCCACTGCCTTCAGGCCAGTTTTCTGCATCTTCGAGTGAAGCTGTTGCCCCGGCTTGGCAGTAGAACCCAGCCGTACAATTGCCTGAAGGCTTAGTTAGGCCTTCGCCGCCACAAAATTTGCCTGACACCAAATGAGCAATTTTCATAACGGGATCAAGCAAAAATGCTTGACCATCAGCTAGAGTTTGCCTGATTTGCATCGGGAGCATTTGCGTTGAGCTAAAGATGCTCGCATCCATCTATCTGCCTTCATCACGCCTGGCTTACATCTATATCTATATATCTATATGTCTGTATATTTATATATGTGTATCTATATCTATATCTATACCTATGCCCATACCTATGCCTATATCTATATCTATATCTATATCTATATCTATATCTATATCTATATCTATATCTATATCTATATCTATATCTATATCTATATCTATATCTATATCTATATCTATATCTATATCTATATCTATATCTATATCTATATCTATATCTATATCTATATCTATATCTATATCTATATCTATATCTATATCTATATCTATATCTATATCTATATCTATACCTATACCTATACCTATATCTATATATCTATACCTATATCTATATCTATCTATCTATCTATCCATATATATATATATATCACGGGCTTTGATAATTGATGAGCATTGACCTGGGGGGCAGACGGAACATCGAGATTTTTCCCGCAGGCCCTTAACAGCGTTAAATGTGCCAGCAGGGCAAAGGGTCGCTTTCTTTGACCCTTCAGGACAGAAACTTCCTTCGGGGCATGACATAGATACGCCACTCTGATCCCCTGCACACGGTAGCAGGCTTGTACACAAAATATGTGTGGAGCGAGGCCATCTAACTGCTAGCCATCAGCACCTACAGGTCGGACATTGAAATGTAGTCGTGGCTGGAAAGATGCAGAGGATACCTATGTGTCTGTGATAGAGTGCGCAAAGTCCAGATTTGAAAACATGCCTGTCGTGCTGCAGATGTAGCCCGCTGGGCACTTCTTGCATTCTGCGAGTCCCTGTAAAGGAGCAACAACAGCTCGCAAGTAAGGTATTGTTTCGTATACGCTTTGTTAGTTGAAGTGCTGCCATAGTCTACGAGCTGCTAAGATGAATACTTAATGGTCCCAGTCCAAGATAAACTTGCCTGGACATCGGCGTACGTTCCTTCGGGGCAAGGAGATTCTCCGGAGTCGCCAACGCAGTAGTTACCCTTTGGGCACATCTTTCCAGTGTTATTGTCGGTAGGCTTTGGGACAGAGGCACCTCCAACGCAAACAAACCCTGGGTCGCACGGCCACTGCCCACCACCGGGAGGGCAGAAGGAGTTGGCCGGGCATGATGTACAAGCTTGCTTGTCGGTGGCACCAACGGTGCTCCCCGTTGTGCCCAGCGGACAGCCAAGTGGCGTGCTTGATCCCTCAGGGCAGTAATATCCCTTGGGGCACTTTGCGCCTGGAAGGCAAGCTGTTTTCTCATCATCTATGCAAGAAGACTCAGTTGGCGTCAGCGAAGGCGCCCCGAGCCTGCAATAGTAGCCAGCTTGGCAGTTCGTAGCAACACTGTCCGACGTGGCGCCCGGGGTTGGGCATGCTTTGCCTGGGAGACTGCGCACACGTAACACCTTCATATTTTGCCATAAATACTAGGGGAGGTTCACCAGAAAACTCCCCTACATTTTATGGGGAAATCCTGTTTTTATATGGGATCGAATTACCATGGTTTGCATGCAGTAACTGCTGAAGCGCCTGTTGTATCGAGATAGTGCCCCGCCGGGCAGGGGGTTTTCGTTCCTTCAGAGCAGAAATATCCTGCTGGGCATGCTTTAGGCTCGGATGTGGCTTCTTCCGTGCATGTAGAACCTGTTGACCAAGGGGAACCAGAAGCAGCAAGCGTGCCTGCTTAGCGCGAATACGCAAATGGCACCATAGGGAATATTTGCAATAGGTCTACTGTACATACCTGGAGGACATGCTTCGCACGTTAAAGCTCCCACTGAGGACTGATAACTCCTGAGAACGATTGGGACAGGGGCGTCGCTATATGAGCGATGAATGCTTAGACACATCTACTACCATCTACGTCAACGTTCTTGGCATACGACGCGTCACTGTGGCATGGCCGCTGTACAGCGGACAACATCATGCTGGCTGAGTTTTCGAAACTGGGAGGCGTCCCCCAAAGATCCTTCGTGCAGCGAAGAGGTGAGCTTAATTACCCTGCGAGACACTTCTGGGGTGCCTTTTTGCCGCTGGTGCAGTAATGGCCACTCGGGCATGGAACGCCAAATTTCGTCTGTCAAAAAAGCATAGAAAGAATTATAGCCCAAGGCCATACTGATGTGTTTTATTCTTTAGGGTGACACAGCTAAAAGCATCGACGTAGGACCAGTATAGCCCCTGTGCGGATTTTCAGGTGAAGCCCAACCGAACAACTCGCTTGCTGCTCTGTACTTCAACAGCTCACTCGTGAGCCTGCTTTGCAGTGTCGACCATCGAGGCATGCATCGTGAGTCACTTCTGTTGCCCCATGGAGAACGCAGTATCCTCCTTCGGGGCAGGGCTGACACTGGTCAAAGGCTGTACCCTTTGGTTCCTTTCGTATTGTACCTGAAATCAAATCCGCATGCTTGATGCGGGTGCCGAATTGAGCCGGTGTGTAGGTGCTGCAAAGGTTTCCACGAGAGATGGTCACGAAGGGTTCCCCCTTCCCAATAGGGTGCCCGCATGGAGATCGATGTAACCTCCAGCTGGGCGGGGGGGTCGGGGGGAGGAGGCTCACCTGCTGGACACTTGTACGGAAAAGCTGAGCCTTCTGGACAAACAGACCCCGGAGGGCAAACTCCCTGTATTACGCTTGAGGGACACTCATTGGGATAGAACGTTGAAGAGGATTGCTGATCCGTTGCCCCGTGTGCGCAGTAGTGTCCCGCAGAGCAGTTGCCTGCCGGTGCTGGTGCTTTATCCTGGGGGCAGTACTTGCCGCTTGTGCACGGCCTAGCAGCTATAGAGCCTTTTGGACAATAAAAACCCTTTCTGCAAATTCCGCCACCTTCAGTCCACTCATTCGTCGGTGTGTCTGTTGATGCTCCAGAAGTGCAATAGTGGCCTTCTGCGCAGTCTTTGTTTGGCTCGCCCAGGCCTTCATCAGTGCACGCCTTCCCAGGGAGACAGGCAAGGCATGATCCTACGCTCTGAGACCCCGTCAGAGGATTGAATGTACCTGCATTGCACTTTCGAGCTTCCATGCCTGGAGTGCAATACTGTCCCTGCGCCGTTCCACAAGCGGAGTACATCGTGGTGCACGTTTTTAAACTACATGTACCAACATTGCCCCAAAATTTCTATTGCGTAGGTGCATGAACCCGTTTCGGAACTGATGGAGCATGAGCAACTCACTCGTGGGCAAAGGCTGGCGGTTTTGGATGTGCAGGCAAAGCCTGCGGGACAGCTCTCACACTGCGCCTGTCCCCCCTTTGGCTGATATTCATTCATGGCAGCGTTGCATTCCTTGGGTTCAGATGAACCTTGTGGGCACATTGATCCAGGTGGGCATCTGTACGCAGCTGGTCGGGAGACGAAGCTACCCTCTGGGCAGTAGTACCCGTCGCTGCAGATGCCTTCTTGACCAGTTAGACCCGGGACCCCGCAGTAGCTGATTCCGCGCAAAAGCAGACAATTCATTTCCTAGTACCAGCTAATGGGGTACACCTTGGGTTAGCTAAATCGCCGACGTCTGTAAAGTTGTGTTCGATCTAACAGCGCCCACATTTTTTGGGTTCTAAATTTCAAGTATGCTGGATCAGGCTTGCTCAAATCGGCAAAACTGCAGCAAGGTGGAACCCTTTATCCCGAAGAAGCAAGCCCACCTTCCTTTTTGGCACTTCGTGCACACCAATTCTGATGCGGCCCCTGGAGTGTCAAGGAATGTTCCTATGGGGCAGGCCATTGGGGCAGAAGAGCCTTCTGGACAGTAGGAACCTGCAGGGCATTGCTGTGCGTTTGCCTGAATATACTCCGTCGTTCCTGCCTCGCAGTACATTCCTTGCGGACACTCTTCAGTGTGCTGGTGCTGGCCACCCTTGGTGCACAGAGTTCCTGCTCCGCAAGGAATTGGAGTGCTCGATGCCGCTGGGCAGTAATATCCAACAGGGCACTCTTCGCAATCAGTATCCGCCTTTGATCCAGGGCTTGAATATTTGCCTTCAGGGCACGACTGAATGTCAGCGTCCTGTGCTCTGAAAGCAAACCCACCAAGGGATGGCATAACATGCTCATTTTGCGGTTTCAAGGTTTGAATCCCGCAGGCAGCAACTAACCAAAGCTTGACCTACGTCGCGTTACTTGGGCAGTAGTGGCCAGGTGGACATTTGAGGCAAAGCGATTCGTTGGAAAGATTCGGTGTTAAGCCAACGCTTCCGGGGGGGCAGGGCATCTTGTCACTCGCCGCTAATAAAAACAGAACAAAATAGAAACTCCAACTCGTTATATTCGTCAGCGCACAGCTTGTTGGGTATACAACGGAATACGGCTGTCGGATACCTACCTGGTGGGCAAAAGTATCCTTGTGGACACGATTGCTGGTCATACTTTTGTCCTGGATCTTCACAGAAGCATCCAGCCGGGCACTTAAGGCATTCTGTCATCCCTTGAAATGGCGCAAGAGTACCCGATGGGCAGTCTTTCCCACTGGCACTGCCCGATGGACAGAATTTGCCCGTGGGACATAAATTTGCCTTGCGCTCAGCTGTCGATGTTCCTGTCGGGCAGGAAAACCCCTCAGGGCAGGGTGAACTCTCCAAGCCCCCTAAACCCTCGCATACCTCTCCTGAAGGACCGGCGCAGTCGGCAACCACGCTCAACCATTTCCCGTCTTTTTGACTCTAGCACCAGCCGGTCATTTTACTCGAGTCAAACGCTGGTGAAACGCTCGAACCCAGCATTATGTAAGGCGAGGACGAAACCGCAAGTATGCAATGTATTCGAAGAATGCCCGCCATTCACGGAAATTACATACCTTCAGGGCATTTGATGCAATCCGCAACGCTAGTTTGCATTTCGTTAAGGCCTAGGGTTCCTCTAGGACAGGGAGACGGAATGCTCCCCCGAGGGCAATACATGCCTGGCAGGCAGGGCCCAGCCTTCTTTATATCGAAACTTGGATCACTCCTGGACGGTGTGGTTGAAGACGAACCAAAAATGCAATAATATCCCTCTTCACAATCCGGCAGGCTGCTTGTAGTAAGCCCCTCCTGCTGGCATGCTTTGTGAGGGGGACACTGGTGGCAGCTGTTGACTGAAGAGCCAAACCCAGTTTCTCTGTATGTTCCAACTGGGCATAACAGCGGTAGAGAGGTCCCTTCGTTAGGGCAGTACGCCCCATATGGACACGGATCACACTCTCTCCCGCCTGCTACTCCTGTGTACCATCTGCAAAAAATGTCAAACCGAGCAGGCAGTAACTGATCCACATACCACGAAAGATTATTTTGTAGTTACTGAAACCTCTAAGGACAGCTGTAGGGCCCTGGAATCTAGCCAGCCAGGTTCCCTGGGATCGAATCATATAAAGCACGCACAACCGAAAGTTGGAGAGCCCGCCGTAACCTACCCACTGGCGCAAAGGTAGCATTCAGCCAGTCCCTCGTGCGGACCAAAGCTTCCCGCTGGGCACTTAGTCTCTGTTGAAGAGCCTACTGGGGCATAGTACCCTGCTTGCGCTACATACTGCCTGTTGAGGCAGAAACAACACACGGTTTACACACTTCTTAAGGGGGACAGCTGAACAGATTTGCTGTCGAAGTGTAGAACATTTTACCAAACCACCGAATGTGGGCATCTGACGAACGAATCCCCGCTATGAAACTGGTTGTTGAGATGCCGAGCCGTTTAAGCGTTAGAGGAATGTAGTCAATAATCCCTTTTCCGTGTCAATTTTGCAGTTTTGGATACCAGCTGGTGGGAGCCCGTGCAGCTAAATGCTACCTAAATGCTAACCTAGATGTCTCCGCCCGCCCTGTGCAATATGCTCCCCCTTCGCATTGCCCATCGGGCTCCGTAGAATCGCTACCGGTGCAGAAGTAGCCAGGCGGGCAATCCTTGCAGTCTCCTTCTGAAGACCCCCCCCTATCCGGATTGTATGTTCCTCGAGGACAGTAGGACTTTGTAGTAGCCCCCTGCGCATCCAAGTAGGAAGGACCAGAACAGGGGCTACACGATGCATTGAGGTTGTGCGTGCGACTGCTAGAAAGGGGCCTAAAGTAGACAGGAGAGAACTAACCTCCTTGCAGTAGCCTCCTGGCGTGCATAGTTCTCCTGTATCTCCATCTGTTGGCTGAGGTGACGTAGCTCTCTTGTAGCACAAGTACCTAAATTTGTCAAGGGAAGCGCAAGTTTGTGAAAACTGTTGGACTGACTTCAACTGTGTTGGGATAAGGTAGTGCCTTCTTTGTAAAAAATGGGCAAGCTTGCGCACAAAGCAGGATAAGGGTGGCTAAACGTGGCGAGGATGAAATTAAATGCAATATGCTTGCAAAGCCATATCCCAGTGCCATGTTGGCAAGCAGGCGTGAAGAACTGCTGCATGCATGTGCTATCATCACGTTAATAGCGCACCCTGCATCACAAGGGCCTGTTGGCTGTGAGAGACCTGCAGAATCACACACACAGTTAGGGACTATTGAATTTGGTTTTGCCGTTTGGCGTCCCAGCCACTGACGCTCTCAAACAAATCTGCGTTTGTGTGCACCCGTTCTCAGGCGGCAGTGTTGCGCAGGTCTACGCTGGAAAACCGGGAGAAGCACCTTCAGATTCACAGTACTTCCCAGGAGGGCAATCCGTGCAATCATACACAGAAGCGTTCCCCTCCGTTTTACTAAATGTTCCCGCTGGGCATTTTTTCGGTTCACTAGAACCCAGTTCGCAGTAGTGGCCTTCTAGGCACTTCTCTGGACCTGCGTTTTCTCTGCAGAAGTAGCCTGAAGCAAACATTCAGTTGCATATTCATGTGCCGCTCCAACAGATGGCACAGCAGTACCAAGGAGTCATTCCAAACACTTTTCAAGCTCATGCTTCACAGGGTAAATGAGACAAACCCTGAGGGCATTTGTCGCACTCCTCCTCACTCCTAGCCCCAGTTTGATATCTGCAGAACACCCCAAAACCTCCGGATTTAAGTGAGAAGACGTATTTACAAACCGGTGTACAGCGGATGAAATAACTGGCTTCCACGACTCGTATGTATTGAACTAAGGCCTGTTGTTCGTCATAATGCGTTGAATCTAGCCGGCGTTGAAGACAGCAGGAGGCTAGGCGTGCTACTTGCAGTGAACTTGCCCGTATGTCCCGGCAGGGCAACGGTGCATTGTAGATGACGTTGAGCCTTCTGGACAGTAATATCCCTTTGCACATGGCCCCTCAGCCTGTGCTAGTCCCGCTTTCGAAGCATAAAGCCCAGCAGAGACAGGTTTGCAGGCGGAGGGATCCCCCTGACAGATAGGCACGGACAGCTTAATGAAGGAATCCCAATTAAAAATACAAAATCGAACATGCATCAGGTATCCACCTACGTTTAGTTAATTGAAGCATACGGGAAGTCAGTCTGGCAACGGGGTTCCGCTGACCTGGCCAGGCTTCGGGTTGACGGTCCCTGCATCACACTTGATGGCTGTTTCTGTCCCCTGCGTAGCGGAAGCCCAACGTACAAAATATCCGGCAGTCAAGAGGGAAGCAAATGCCTTGGAGAAGACTGGGATTCCGTAAACATTTTAGCTAGAGTAAGGCCGCCCAGACTCAACCGAATGAGGCAGTCCATCTTTCAACATGGACTCACAGGTGGAGACGATTTACAGGCGTGTAAAAAAATGCAGCTCTTGCAAAGGGAGGCGTGCTTATGGAGGGAGGGATAATAACTCTACAAAGTTTCACGGCTTGGTCTCTAACCTCGGGGCAGTAGCTCCCTGCTGGGCAGGGATGGCTGGCAGGAACGGGAACAGAATTGACTCCGGCCTCACAGTATGCTCCTGCTGGGCACCTTTGCTTTTCCATTACTTCTCTTGAAGTCCCTTCCTCCGAGCAGTAGTGGCCAGCTAGGCACTGTTTGCATGCTGCACTACCACCGCCTTCCTCAGAGAAGAATCCTCTTTCACAAGCTAGTCGCTGGCCGTCTTTGCATTGATAACCGGCCTGGCAAGCTACACACTGTGCACTTTCACCTGAGCAGCACCCAGCGAAACAAAGCTCGCCTGCTAATTATAGCTGGATGAACGCATGGCCCTGGCAGGTCCAAAGCACAGCAGCAGCCTGAGTAGAACCACTGCAACATTCTAAGTGCGCAACTGTTTGCTGATAAAAATAGCCAGCCAACGTGTTCCGTCAGCTTGTAATAAAAGCGTCCAGAGCAGCTCTGTGGCGGCGATACCATTGTCCCCTTGATCCTACCTGGGTGCTCTCTCACAAGGTAAAGCAGTCAGTGCGACTCTTGAGGGCACTTCTTACCAGCTTGGGCCTCAATGGGACGCAATGCATGAGCAGCACCAAACTGTCCGGTGTTGAGGGACATTAATCCTTCAGAGCACTTCCCAGTGACTTCTTTTGGAGCGTTGCTGTCATCCCCGTAGTCGCAGTAGTGTCCAGCTGGGCCTAGGGAAAATCACGGATGATATGAAAATGAGAAGTATATAGCAATGGTCGAGTGCGTGGCGCTCAATAGAGAAACTTTCCGAACGGTTGCCAAGACTCACAAGGTAGGCACTCCGACGCATCTGTTAAGCCGGTAACACTGCTGTAGAAACCAGGGAGGCATTTCGGTCCCCTTTCTGAGTCCGTTCCCGCAGGGCAAACGCGGCCTGACAAGTCATGAAAAAAACGAGTAATCTGTCAGGATATACAGGGACTGTGTATGAAAAAGAGAGACGCGACCAGTGTAAGTAACAATGCTGTTTCGTTCATTTCGGGCTCCACGCATTGAAGCTAAATCCAACCCATGTCCAATTACCTGGGGCGCACGGCTGGGACATCATGTCCAAAAGGCTACTGCCAGTCTTGCAGTAATATCCAGCAACGCATTCTACACAATCGTCTGCGGACTTCATTCTATCGGACGCTCCCGGGTACGGTGTATGCGTTCCAGCGGGGCAAGGGATGCCGCTTTTGGACCCTTCAGGGCAGTAGTGGCCTGAGGGGCAAGGCTCCAAGCCTACACTTTGGAAGGATCTCTCAGCACAAAGCCATCCAGCTGGACATGGCTTGCACGCTGACTTGTCTTTTGCACCTGTGCTGTGGTTCACCGTCCCTGCTGGGCACGGCACTGCTGTCGGGCTGGCAGAGCCTTCCGGACAATAGTGGCCAGGCCAGCATGCCACCACCAGCTGAGCTTTGCTTGTGCGAGCCATAGGGCATGGCCACCCTGCCGGGCACTTAATGCAATCAGTCCCGGAGTCGTTGGCATACGTCCCAGGCGGGCAAGGCCAAGGCCAGTGGTGTTTGCCTTCGCACTTGTGGCCCTTCCAACAAGGATACTCCTTTGGAGTGTCAAGTTCATCACCTAATGCTGTGACGCCTCCTCGCCAAGAAAGTTGAAAGTACCCCGGTTTAACTGGACGCCACTCCTTCGGGCCGCAGACACTGCGTAAAACGCATCAGAAGAGAAGGCACTGTCGGGTAACCGTTATCGCTGGTGTGCCAGATGGTATTTTTTGGCATTCCAACAGTTCCTGGTATTCTACGCAAGGCGGCGCTTTTACTGTTTATTTCCTAGCGGCAGGCTTGCTCAACGTACTATCCAATCTGGCAAACGTATTCACTTGACAACCGAGACCCCAACGCAGGCTGGGTAATTCTTTTAGTCCGGCATTGAATCTATGCAACGCAGGCAAAAGGAAGGACAGTACACTTTGAAAAGTCAGACAGGGCTACTCTTGCAGCTCATAATTGTCGGGTGTCGCTGCAGTGTTACGCTGAAGCCCTCTAGTTGCTGTGTAGATCAGGCCCAACGGCGTACACGGCTTGACGAGTCATCGAGCGTCCGCGTATAGCCACAGGAGGTGAAGAACTGCGAGAAGCCTCCACCTTGCCCAAAGAAAGGCGCACCCGTAAAGCTAGCAGGCCATGGCTGCGGATTGACAGGGTAGGTTGGGCACCAGGTTTTAGGCGGCAAAACGGACGAGAAGCACCTGATGTGGTCCATGTGCTCTAGCTCGCACAAATTTGGGAAAGACTCTGCTCTTGCTGCTACAAGACTATCGGCGGGGGAAGAGCGCGTAGGGGGGCCGATCAGTTCAAGGACGGAATTCGCGTCGTCGTATCCAATGCCGCACCACCACTGCCCTGCTACCTCGAGAGGTCTCAACCCGTCGTTGCAAGGCCTAGGAGGTAGATGCTCTTTCCCTGGTTCAACGATTAAACCAGCAGGGGCTGCAGAGCATTTTCGCTTGCCTCCTAGAGAGTTCGTCCCAGGAGGGCATGGTTCTGGTTCTCGTTGGGGATCCGGGCACTGAAACCCGGGCGGACAAGGAACGCAGATCCCTGGGTACTCTTGCTTCGTATATGTCCCCAACGGACAGACTACTCCATGCGAATCTCTTGTTACACCTACGCTCCAGCTGCCACACATTTTGCCAGGGGGACAAGGAGAGCATGCTCGCTCGTCTCCTCTGCGTTGCCATCCAAAGGGGCATCTTTCTGGAGCTTTTGCGGGGTCAGTACAAATCGCGTCTTCAGGGCACGGATAGCAAAGTCCGCTGCCGACCGGCGAGTATGTGCCTTTCCTACAGGGTGCCTTTTTTCCGGATTGGCAAGAGAAGCCAGCAGGGCATACATTACACCCTTGGAAACCCTTATTTTCGTCTGAGAGGTACATGCCCATCGGACAGTTTGTGGTTTCGTGCGCTGAAGTACCAATGGGTTCTGATTCTCTGTGGCTGCAGTGGCAAAGAAAGGACAAGTCGATGAAAGCGATGATATAGCACATGCTGTACTCAGACCCCTAAAGTGTAAGCGGCCAGCCGCGTCAACCCCAATTTCGCGCCCCTCAGCTGCTATCTCTCCATTCAGGTAGCAGCTGATTCTCGCTAGTTTGAAGGAACAGCTGACTATTTGAATGAAAGGAAGAATGGGCTGCTTACGGGGTCGAGACCTGACAGGTGAGGCTTCCTAAGGAGCTGACTTCCCCAGCCATGCACGGCTTAGCAGTGGCAAGTAAACATTGATAGTTCGCTGGACAAGGCTCGCAGGCGTTCCGCTGAAAGGTGAAGACCTCGCCTTCGTTGCATTGCTTCCGGACTGCAGGAAAGGGAACATAGATTACACGCTGGATGCGAAGGGTCGGTGACTCCCTGTGGGCTCTAGATAGGTGGTAAAATTAAGAAGGGAGAGAGTACGAAGACCATCGGAATATCCGTAGAAGCACTCAAGTTGTTCGCAAGGCCAAAACTAACCAGCGATTATGTCTACTGACGCTTTGGGGAGTAGCCGCAGTTGCCGCTTCGTTTGCTTTGTCATAGCACGGAATTCGCAAACCACGTGGTGATGAAGCAGTCCCGCTGTAGCTGGACTCAACTGATCCCAGTCTAGTAGTAGCTCAAGTTCGTGCCATATATGGGCCTGATAGCCTTCTTGCCCCTGGGCTCCTGACCCTTCGCCAGCGCTGGGCACACTAAATGACTTATTTACTGTGGACAAAAGGACGTTACCCGCGTCTGTATCCACACACTGGCCTGTCATGTGCACGCTGGAGGCAATAGGCGCAACGGCTTTTATCTCCAGCACAACCTTCGTTTGCGGTGGGAGAAGATCAACCACTAGGCCTACAGCCTTCCATTGTACAAAGGCGTCTAACTCTTCGCTAGCCCATTGCATTGAGGCAACGGGCGGTTGTAGGCGTCTTTGAGTTGTCGTCGAATTCGGGAATACCAAAATCCGTGCATGCCCCTTAAGTGGACCCGAGTGCACCTGCACCCACTTTGGCGTTCCGATTTCTTGGGAACTCAACTTTGCAATATGATTCGACCTCAGGTTTTGCAGCATGTAACGAAGTCCGTATGGGCCCAGCAGGGATCGAGATGGCAACAAAATAACCCTGACAGATCCGTCACGAGCAGCCATACCCTTCCAGCGCACCCCAGCCTTGCTGCTAAACGTGCTGTCAGTGCTGAGGAGCTGGAACGATACGTTTTGCTCCGCTTCATACACGTTTAGTGGATGTGTCGTTGCTGCTGCAAACTGCCAACAAGCAGGCATAGGCCAAACGTAAGGAGAGATGCGGATGCTGGCGTCACCCAGAAGAGTAAGACCTCGTCCATATTGAGCTTTTATTAGCACGTCGGCGAAAGGCCTGTCTAACAGCTGTACGCACATTTGTGCCGGACGGCCTGGAAGTACAAGAGCAGCACTGATGCCATGTGCCTCCTCCGGAATCTCCTTGGCCGAGCGCCATTTTGCAAGAGCAGATGCGGCTCTGGTAACGCTTTCGAACACGCCAACCGCGGAAGAAGTGACAAGGAAGATTCGAGGCGTCTTCAATAGCGGACGGAGCTGCGCTTTGCCTGTTCTGCAAGTGACGCATTCGACGTAAAGTTCCACCCAGGGTGGCTGGAGAGCAGTAGTGACTCTTTGTTCCCGGAGCCACATTGCTAAACCACTCAGTGTCCCGCGCCCATGTTCGTTTGTTATGGTCTCTGTTTGGCCGGTGAGGAAAACCAAATTCTCCGGCCAAGCCTTCGCTACGGAGACACGAAGAGTATGGCCAAAAACCGTGTTGTTCGGAAATCCCCTCCTCCCTTGAAAGTTAAGACGATTGCTGCGTTGCCCTCTGTGAAGCATGCCGTAAAAGTTGACGCTTTGTGTCCAGCTACTCCGCACACCCTGAGCAGATGGCTTGGCTGCTGTTGCTCGCTCCCTTAGCGAGCGCTCTCTTGACAGCAGACTCTCTGCGGAAGTTGAAGGAAAAGGTTTCACAACCACTTCCACGTCCCATGGCTGCCCTACTCTGACAGCCGAAGGTACAGCTTGGACGAACCTGAAACGCGCCCTCAATGATCTACCCGAACACACTGAAAGTACACCAGGAGGTAAATACAAATAAACAACTCACGGATACGGGGCTGCCTAACCATGCGAAGGAAAATGAACCACAAGCCTTTATGCTATTTGCCCAACAGCCGTACCTGAGCGATTCACAGATATCTGGTTTTATTTGCTTCGGACTGTCATGCGCTGTGTCTCTGTGTGGAGGCTTGGCCATGGCCACGTCTTTAAACATAATTGGGGCGGAGATTGCAGGGCGAGCACGCCCGTACACATCATCCTTGCCTGCGGTATGCTCAACCGCAGTGGCCTTCAGTTGGTGCCTTCCTGGAGAACCTGTGAGGAGAAGGCTGTCCCATAAACAAAGGCCGTGGCGGCAACGCGTTTTGTAAACGTCTTGCAATATCTCATCGCCGGCAGCATCTTTATCCAGCTGAAGCTGTATCTGGCCTGCGAAACTTGTGTCTCTTCTACCGCCAGGCAGAAGTACCTCCACCGCCACTCGTATCGGGGAAACCACAGGAACGAGTACCACCGCTGGCGGCTGTTCGCAGAACCTGCACCATTAAGCGCAAACTGATGCTTATTGGCTCCACGGGCATAAAAAGCGCAGCCATTATATTTCTGCTCTCACAAGATACGTCTTGTGAGCCCTGAATTCGTCAGCGTGAAGTGATTGATTCCGTATGGCTCATCGTATTTTCAGCTCAGCAGGCGAAAAGTGTAAAGCTCTGATATTTGGGCACGGTCTTAATGCGGCTGATTGGACTTTTGGGCTTAACACACCTAAGAATCCGAGAAGGTGGGGAGGTGACTACTAAGGGAGCGCTTTCCGCAGCTTGTGCGCCATCAGCAGTAGCAATAAGCTTGTACGTTCCCGGCTGAAGAACCTGGAGCTGCGGAAAACTTGCTACCCCGTTGATCAGAGGTGCAGTCGTTTGGCCTCCAATAACTGGCAGCGTAAAGTTGCTGTCGCCATTTGTCTTAACAGCAGCAAGCTGTACAATACCCTTGAACTTACGGCTCACAACAGAATCGTTAAGGGCCAAAGCAAATACTTGCAGCACTCCCTGAGGTGTAGTTTCTAGAACGGAAAGGGCCTCTACGGTCTCTGGGTGGGTCCACGAGAATGCCAATCTAGCAGCAATCTGGGCCACTCTAATTCTGAAATCAGACTTTTGTTCTAGGGGCACTCGCTGGAAACAACTTCGGAGATCGGGCAGCTCAGAGGCCTGCTCGCGAACACTGCAAGGGATTTGAGCAATCACCGCTGCCTTGTAGTTTCCTGTATCATATAGCTTAACCGTCCAGCTGGCCTTATCCCCCTGCAACGGCTGCCACAATATTTCCGATCCTACTAACTGTTTCTGTACATCGATGCCAAGGGCCGGGACAAACTGAAGCCCCACCAATACAGGAGGCCCCTGTGGATCGTTTGAGAGGTCTCCAAAAATTGTTGCGGTAACTTCAAACGGTTCTCCTGGACTGACTACTTGGGCTCGAGATTGCACATCCACTACTGAGCTTGTAAAAACTGCAGACACGAATTGATCCGGCCACTATGGCAAGGTGAACGACCCATCATTCGCGCCAATGCTTAAATTGCATCTGTTGCTAGTGTCAAGCTCTTTCAGCTGCTTGCGGTGTCTTTGCCGTGCATGCGCGGTATTTTGGTATCCAGGCAAGCAGCGTTGTACTCACTGTATGTTTCTCTCTTTCTCTGTGTGTGTGTGTGTGTTTCTGCGTGTGTGTGTTTCTGCGTGTGTGTGTGTGTGTGTGTGTGTGTGTGTGTGTGTGTGTGTCTGTGTGTGTGTGTGTGTGTGTGTGTGTGTGTGTGTGTGTGTGTGTGTGTCTGTGCGTGGGCGGGTGTACGTGTACGTGTGCGTGCCTGTGTGTGGGTGTGAGTGGGTGTGTGGGCGCGGGTGTGTGGGCAGCTGGGTGTGCGTGTGGCTTTGGGTCTGTGAGTGCTACTGTGGGTGTGAGAAGGAGAATCGCGACAGAGTTACCTTCAGGTTCCTCAAAGCCATCATACTGCTTTGCCCGTCTCGTGCTTCCCTCGGACTGTGAAGCTGCGAACGCTCCCAAGACGGCCTGGGACAGTGCCAACAGCACCGAGGCCCTCATATCCACCAACTCTTAACATGACAGGACGGTTAACTCTGTCTAAAGACTCAAATAAGGCACAGACGAACCTCTGGCACCAGCTAAGCTGGAGGAGCCGAGAGGCGTCTACTAACGGGGTGGGGTTTTGCAGAAGCCCTTGCGTGCTGGGCACCTAGAGGAGCTGCGAAAAAGGAAATTCTCGTAGAATACTTGTTGTGAAGAGGGCCAGAGGCAGTAAAGTGAATTAAAGAGTAACAACGCCGTTGGAACTACGTATGGCCTTCAGACTGTTGAGCATGAGGGATCGCAAGAGACGCACCAGCGGAGCACACCTGAAAAGAGGTATCAAAACATATCAGAATGCCTACACAAAAGACAATAGAGGAGCGGAGACAAACATTTACGTGTAGCTCTAGCTTCCCTGGGAGACCATCTAGCCAATACACCCCTATGGACCGGCCCCATCATTGGTGGAGGACGACGAGGCGGCAGGAGTGCTCCTTCGAGAGCATGTTGCTTGAAGCAAAGGATATTTAGAAGCCTAAGAAAGTCCTCCAGAAGCAGGCTGTTAGTTCATTGCATCCAAAGTTTCTTGTTAAGGGTCACTTCGCAATTCTTCATCCGGGGTCACTGTTCCCCTGTAAGGCGGTCCACCGGGGCGCTGGCGTTGGGGCCAATGAAACATATATCTCTTTGGACTGTGCTCACCAGAAATGGTGTTAAATGCATATGCAACTATATTTTTGGCTCGCCTCTGAAGTGAAACCTCCCTAGACACCGCAACATTTCATGCCGCCTGAGTGGGGACTTCACCAGGCATCCAGGAGCCGCAAATGGGGATATCCACCAAAGCAGAAAAATATTATGCCTAGCAAGCCAGTTTGCAGCTTATATATTTGCATTGTTAGGAGACTACTATTAAATGCGCAACCGTAGAAGGGCACCACCAGCCCAGTGTCAGCTGTGGGCGCTTCGCGGTAGACAATGGCTTAGCCAGGCTGAATTAGCCCCTTAGAGGATCTAAGAAGGACTTTTTGTCTGCTTTCTCTGCATGAAATCACCATGGTTGCCGTAGGTAGCTTTCTTGCTAGTGTTTCCTTCAGCTATGTAGGCCCCACTCGCAAAGGACCCTGCGCAGAAGTAGAGAAGAGACTGTATCGATTACACTGTCATCGAGAACGCACATCAGGCCAAAATCCTCCCTTGCATTTGCTAACGGCATGTTTCTTCGACTAAACCACCTTTAACAACAGGTGAAACCTGGCACCGGAAACTGCACGTAAAGGGGTACAGAGGTTAAAACTCATGAACTAGCTAGGCGCTGCGTTTCGTAGACAAACGCTCGTTCGCTAGACTCAAAAGGCTTAATTCGCTTTGCTCTGCCACCCTCAACGACAACAACAAACCGTTTATATGTGTGGCAGTGAAGATCTGTGTGCCGAAGAATCCGCGCTGGCCTCAACAACTTCTGTAGAGGGTCAAGGCCAAGCAGTGTGGCAGTAATGTTTTGCATTGTGCTATACCTGTACTACACTTCTAATGGAAGGTGCCAAATTTGCGGAGAGAACAGTTGAAACCATTAAAGTGCCGCAGCAATATAGTGAGGCAGCAGGGAGACACGACGCCGTGTAGCATTGTACGAAGCGCTTTGACCCATGCAACCATATCCGGCACTTGCCTCAATCAAGATACAGGAACAGGCAGTGGAGACTGATCCAGTTCAGGGAGGAACGGATGGAAATAAAGCGGTGCAGATAGCCAGCGTGTGCCTCCGGGCGCTGCCTGAAACGGTGGCAACTCCAACAACTTCGATGGGTTTTAAGCCATGAGAAACTGTGTCATGATGCTTAGGGAATAAAGACCATCCACAACCCTGTGCCTTGACGCACGAGAATGTGTGCTCAAGTCCCTGCATGGGCCACATTGACTCAGGGAGGAGCCCTCACGTGAGGTTCACAAACCTCGCGTGGAACAGCCTTATCACGCGCCGACTACGCGAGGCCCGATTCTCTATTCTGGGTTTAACTTGAAGCCCTGTGTGGAATGGCACAGAATGGGGAAATTCCAGTATCAGATTCTTTAACTGTAACCACATGAGCCGTCTGATATCATGCCACGCTTGACTGACGCTGGGGCGTAAGCTTATCGTGCGTTTGATTGGCACGCTGACTATTTCCAGATTCAAAGCAGCGGCAGATTTCAGGAAGACAACGTCGCACGTTGCAGAAATTGAGAAGTTAACGCAATTTCTATGCCTTGCAGGGGCCTGCTATATATGCCAGGCACTTGTGTTTTGAGAACCACCTTCAACAACTCCATGAACGTGAGAAATCGTGCGGCTACCGACTGCTCCTCGGAGATGAACCTGACGCCTTACAAGCAGGTGCATGGTTCAATTCCGCTATTTCCACTGTGGCAGTGGATACAAGTAAAGCGCAGGGTGAGAGCTTGCCACTGAGGAATCATGCAGCTGCATCTTTGCCAAGCTAACAATGGAGGTTTTGTGCCCACCCCGACATTGCAGTTTGTTGCAGTCCGGAAGGGCTGGCCTTTTAGAAAGTTTATTCACACGCAGGTTTTTGCTAGCGGTCAATTTTCCTCTGTCCTGGGGGTGGGGGTAGCTTAGGCAGCCTGTTGGAACATGCCGCTTGAATCACCTGAGCGTCATTCAACCCCAGATGCAAGTTATAAGATCAGGGGAACATTTAGAGCAACTCCATGCATTGAAATCATAAGTAGATAGCGAGTTCATTAGGCAGTGACGTTTTGACGTTCTGAACTGATGAGGCGCTTTTAAGTGTCAAAAGTGCTGCGATCCTGCACACACGTTTCTAGGTGGCGCGGTAAAGGCGCCTAGGACATTGAAGAATTCGCTGTTAAACACAAGGGAAATTCGGTGTATCATTTACGTGCTGGAATGGAGTGTGCTTTAAGAGCATTTTCCAACTTTTCTTGCAGCATCTTAGCTTCCCTAGAAGCTTTGGCACACTCGGTTGCCAAACAACCATATTGCTTCTGGCTAGTAATAAGTAAGAACAGAAGTGTTTTTATTATCATTGATTGCAGGCTGAGTTTAAGGTTTGGAAAGTTTCGGAATTCTTCTATTTGTTGCGCTTGGAACGATTCGCGCACCCTTTGCAGCTTTCATTGGTTTTACGTTTACCTCAGGTAATAAATGTCTTTAAATTTTTGTTGTATGAGGCGGACTGGCTTTCAGGTGTATGCATTAATTGAAAGGCGCTGCGACAAATGCTGAGGCTAAGCTCCAACGCAAAGATAGCTAGGAGGATTGCTAATAAGCTGCAGCGCTGGCAAACTAGCTAGAGGCATTCTGCAGGCTCAGGACAAATGTTGGTGTCATAAGCATGTTTGCTGGTGATCGAATGCGCCCCCGATAGATCGGAGGCACTAATAGTCCCATAGTCTCATATGTGCGTGCACCGTGCACAGGCCGCCTTCGACTTGAGGACGCTAACGTTCTACAAGGTATAACGCCGGTGAGCGATCACTGTCGACGAGCACCGAACTTAGTTGGATGGAAGGCAGGGGGGAGCCTTCTCGCTTCCCTCACTTCAGTGACAATTTCGAAGGCAGGCCTTCAAGCCTTTATCTTCACCTTTCCCCTCATGAGCGGGGTTGCCGTGCTTGCACCTTCTGCAAAGCGATGGGCTTCCCCCCACCTGGCTCTTTCTTTTTGTCATTGGCATCCATACCAGAAGCTGGCGGATACTTTTTTGCAGTCATGCTTGCTCTCTGGGTGTTCAACACACCTTCATCTTGAACTAAAATTGAATCGGCTTCCCGCTGGTTCTCTGGCCATTTGCAACAGTAGAAGGCGAACGCACTGGTCACGGGTGTTCGCTGGCCTCCTCTGTTTTAATGTCTGGTACGCTGCTGACAAGATATATTTATTGAAGAAGCCAAAGCGTAGAAATGTTTCAATACAGGCAGGCTAAGCGCACGTGCATGCGCACATTTGAGCTCATTTCCATTTCGCTAGAAGACGCCATAGCACCGGCACTGCGCTCCTTACCTTGCGTTCCAAGGGGCTGTACTGCAGCCTTCTGTGGTTTCGTCTGTGTCTGTTCAGGCACTTCTTTCAGATGCCATGGCCGGCCTGCCTTGATCCAAGGCGCATTCATAACGTCGCTAAGATTAAGCCTTTTTCTTGGATCTGGATGAAGCATTCCCAGGATTAGGCGCTTTAGTTCTGGAGTAGGATTGCCGTCAAATGCCAGATTTTGCTGAGGAGCAACACAGTGGCTAGGGAAAGACAAGGTAGCCTAGACGCAATGAACTTTCTAATGATATTTGCCACTAACATAGTGCCCTGCTGCTTTGGCTGCCGGATGTTTACTTTATGGAGCCGATCAACGACTGTTTTGTCGGCCCGAGCAAAAGGTAGCTTTCCTTGAGTCAGAGCATAAAGAATCACGCCTGCAGGAGGATGGCAGGAAAGCTTTTAAGGCAGCAGCATGGAGCGCATTTTTCCAGTGGTACACCCCCCTGTGAGTTTCTCCATCTACGTGATGCACTCAGCATTGCGAAAGTGAGCCAAGAAGAGAGATTCATTCTTTTCACTGGAGTGCAGAACTAACCAAGGGCCCAAACGTCCAGTTGGAATGGACTTGAGTACTGTGAGGTTTGACTCCAAACTTCTGGAGCCAAATACGCCAGCGTCCCCGCTTCCGTTTTCATACCCGTGTTGCCGACTACAAAATGCGAGAGTCCAAAGTCCGCAATTTTGCAGCGGCAGCAATCATCTAGTAGAATGTTTTCCAATTTTAAATCTCTGTGGTACCGAAGAAGTGAGAGGACAGAAATGCGCTCATTTCTATCTGTGTCTTCAGCACGACTTCCCTCCCCGCCTCTCAGTTAACCTATCGGGTGCTGGTTCGGCAGCTTGGAAACATAACTTTCATGCACTGATTCCTAGATGACTTCAGTAGGCCTTTAATAGTATTGCCACAGCAGGCCTTAGTTGGCTGTATAGCTCACCTGTGAACGATATTCTTGGAGTGGCAGTAGTGCACGCCCTTGAGCACTTGTTCGAAAAAGGATCTTGCTCCTGCAGCGTTTGATGAAACCACTAGCTTAACGTCACTTAAGGCACATGACATTTTCATGCGTTTGGGTGGAGTGATGGAAAGGGCAGTGAAACGTAAATGATTAGCTTTTATTCTCAAGGAACCGCCACTCTGAAGTGCTGCGCACGGTCTTCGGACAGACGACCCTGAGAGTGTAGGAGGCCGCGCAAGTCTCCTTGGCTCGCAAACTCCATCACGAAACACACGAATTTAGGATGCGCCACGACGTCCAGCATCTTTATTACATGCTTGTGTGACAGATCCCGTAGTGCCTGCCCGACAGCCGAACAACGCTAAGGCCAAGACTAAGAATATCCCTCTTTGAAATGACAAGGACACTCACAGAGGACCCTTCAACAGGCCTGCTGCTCGCAGGGCTGTATTACTTTGCTTATAGGCAGTACGTTATAAGTGGCAAATTCACTTATTCCTAAGCATTTTGGGCTGGGGATGCAGACAAAAGAGCTCTGAATCTGTCTCGCCTGGATTTCAACGAAGACTCTGTCCGCATCGTCAATTTCCTTAAAGGACTGCTTGTTAATGAACTTTACTGCAACCAGTTCTCCTGTAAGACAGCCATTCACCCCACATAGAGTGGCAGTGGCGCTGAGTAAACACTGCTCCTGCAAAAATTGTGCTGAACCAACACATGTGTGCGTTGCAATTAGATATACGGTCCCGTGCAGTCTGAAGCGCCCAAACAGTCAGTTTCTGAATGAATGCCTTTAGGCCTTGACAGATCAAAAACCGTCTTTCAAGATATACGCACAATGTTGCGTCACCGTTTAGGCCGTTTTAAGTAAAAGACTGCGCTACTCACCGGTTTCTGGGTGAATGCCCTTGTAGACCTTACCAAATCCACCGCTGCCTATAGCCTCTTTCAAAATATACCCCCCAACAGCTGAGATTCAGAAAAGCCATCCGAATGGCGTCTGCAGGTGGGCGTGAGAGACACAGTGGCGTGCCAGTGGCAGGGCATGCATGGAAGCACAATTACGATGAAGAAGCATTCGGAAAATACAGGGGAAATTGAGTTCTTTCGTTTGCCTCAAAGAACGCATGTAACGAAATTCGTACATTGCAGCCCTGTCTTCACCTACCTCCGCCAGTGCTGCCATAATTCCCCACGATGAAACCTGGACCTGATGAAATGTACACGAGGTCATCATCCAGGATTTGGTCCATATCATATATTTCCTCACCATTGTCGGAAAACGCTCGCTTTGCAGGTTCCGCTGCATTCGCATGAGGCCTTCAGTTAAATTTATTTAGAACTTCCCGGGTGCAATGCCTCTTTTGTTGCGAGCAACTCAGAACAACCCCTTTGACTTGACAAAGAGCCAGTGACGGTTTCAACCCAGTACTGTCTGAACCTACCTAACTCATGCAATGCTGAGCTTCGTTCGAGAAACGTCGCCAGAGTAGTTTGTGGTGGCAATTTGAGCTGCTTTGGCTCGGAGAATTCACCGTTCAAGGCTACAAGGATGCGTTTCCACCCGTAAGTGCTCGAGCTAATTTTTTCTACCTCAAAGTCTGGAAACCCGAGCATCCTTCTAGCCACGCAAAGCAAGACACCGTTGTCTGGGACGACTTCTAAGGTGCTGTACAGCCTGGAATATCGTGGTATATGTAGGGCTGAGTATGAGTGGGCACGAGCAAATGCAGTGTACTCCGTCTTGCGGAAAAAGCAACTCATTCAGTTTAGTTAGAACTACGGCAGTCCAAGTTCCCTCTGCCGTTGGATAAATCACCACTCAACCTCTAAAAAACAAGAGTTACTCAAAAAATCGTATGCTGCTGGTTCCTCCTTAAACCAGCATGCAAGCTGACGAACTAGACGCTGCTGATCACGCAAAGCCTAGCTCGCCAATTGGGCCAAAGGTTCCCACCGGTAAATCGCTGTGCAAACGAGGTTTTGGCGTTTTCCTTGGAACTTTAAATTCAAAAGGGGAATTTCGCCATTGGGTGGGCCTTATGGTTGTCGCTACTGCGCCTCCAGGCAAGAGTGACCCAGGCCGTCGGGTCGAACGAGCATGCGCCGCGCAAAATGTTGACGATAGCCAATTCGCCGAGTTGTTTACAACGTTTCAACACTAGGTTCAGATATTAAGAATATTCCAGGCGTGTGGATATGAAGGGGCACTGCTGAATTCGTCCTTCCCCCTCCTACCGGAACCCCCCAGTTGCATGCGCTTTTCTCTGGACTTCATATTTGCGACTGCAGGGGTTTCTACTTAAACACTGTCTTGGCCTTGCAGATGCCACTGGCAGATTGCAGGAGATGCTTGTGGGCGAGGCTGACTAAGCTCACGCAGCGACGCCATCCCGGCTCCACGGATGCCGCTCCCCCTTCACCCCCAAAGGATGCTGATTTTGACCGCCCTGTCGCGTATGCCGATTCAGTTCTCAAGCGCATGGGCATTTTCAGCTTTAGAGAGTGACTCATGCCTTCTAATCAGCTCCAAATAACAGGCGATGATACACAACAGCATGAGGCGGCCCTCCCCCATATGAGATCGAGTTCGGCTTGATTTCGCTTGAGTGGCTCTGCAGCATGTTTACTGCAAAGAAGCAGTCAGGTTTCATACGCTGAAGGCCTGTTACCCTCTTAGTCAGAAGTCTCCCATCCCCGATTTTGGGTGCATATTTAATCCCACAAAACTCTCCCTTTTGGCTTGCTTGGTGTATATGAGACAGTTAATGTTCCTTCGCACCCCTGCGACCTTGATATTGCTGCATCACGTGCTCGATTTTTGCTTCGCATAAAAACGCTCGGTGCAGGTTGCTGCAGTGCGCTGCCTAAAGGAAATGCTGGACGGCTGAATTCATCCGTTTATCGACTGCCACTAAAGGGCGTAAAACCCTCCGTCGCTTATAGGGTAAAAGGGGCTACTGTTGACTGTCTGCAATGCATAGTCTTTGCACTAAGGTAGTTGCCGGTTCTCCAATGAAATGAGTAAAGGCTCCGTGTACCTCCTCTTTCCTTATCATCTGCGGTCGGTTTCACTGTAACTTACGGTGCTCTGCAATTGCTGCAATTGCGGGGGGCTCCAAGATACGCTAGTTGCTGCGTCTGCTTCAAGCGGGGCTACGAAACCTCACATAATTGTAAAATATTGGTTAATTGGTTCTCTCAAGGCGCCGAAGAGGGGAATCTTCTCAAATGTATAAACAGGGATTCAATATTCTTTCTCTGGATTATTGTCTTAGCGAGAGTTTTTTAAAGCATTAGGAGCTCCCGGTAGAAACAGAAGCATTGCTACACACTACACACAGCAAACTACAATCGGAAGGCCGTTATGGCCTGTCATCTGGTTTTTGTTGTGCAAGCGGCGCGACTGGTAAACTCGGCAGCTATAGGCTAAAACGTTTTAAAGCGTAGTGGGTGGAGGACTGCAGAGGAAGAGCATGCACATTCCTTCACAGGAAAGTTCAAATTCCTGGGCACAATCAAGCATTTTCAGGATATTGGCATGCCTCATCGTTGACATCCGGCAATGGTTAACGTGTGGGGTTCTTTCCCTCCCGCAAGTGCCAGCTTGCAACTACGCTTCAATGTTGCAAGCCTAAACTTCAACCATCTTTACGAAGAATTATGTAGTTACAAAGATTACTAGAGTGCGGAGGGCTTCGCTTGCGGACTGGCGAGCAGGCACTCAGTTTACTGGGAAGAGCGGAAGTTTAAAGGCTACTTCAATACCAGGCTTGTTTCTGGGGACGAGCGTACTAAGCTGCCTCATCCTAGTGCAAATATTGTACCAATTTTCTAAAAAGACGTAGGAGGAGAATCGTTAACCAGGTGCCGTGGCGTGCAGTTAGCCCGCGTTATTCTATCACATTAGCTGTCTGAAAAACATGACAGGAGTAAAATTCTGCCTAAGTTCGGCTCCTCGTTAGGCCGGCAGGCAAACTGTTTTGTAAGCGGCGCACCTGTGTGTAGGTTTTGACTGAAATTGTACACAGGAATGAATTGTCAAAACTGGGTACGCACAGTGCTGAAGCCAGTCCATTTAGGGACCAAAAGAAGCATTAAGCAGGGTTTTACTCACTCAGGCAGAGTGCGACAGATAGAGAAGTCCTGCGATCGTGTGTAGGAAGCAGAGTAAGAGGGCTTTAAGAGTCAGAAGATTTAGTACAGTTGATGAGGAACGCTAACCGACACGACTCGTGCAGATCACTAGCATGCGCGTAAGGCAGAGAGTGCTGGCTTAAGGTTGTCAGCAGTGAGTAGAGGGTAATGAACCCCCTGAGTATACATCTTTTAGCTGCATGCAAAACGTTCCGCTCTCCTCATCAGCAAACCTGTCGACGAGCTCTGTCAGGAACAGCGTCTGCCGTGTAAGGGCTTCTAAAGACGGGCTCTCCACGTATTTTATGCATTTTGGGTGACATTCCCACCCGCAGCTCAATTGCAGGTGGTTAGCTGCGTTGTGCAACGCGATGTGCTCAAGCTGCTGATCTCCTGCATTCAGCAGCATGAGAACGACACAGAAGCAGGCTCTTCTTGCGCCGTGAAACGCGGGGGTTACGGTTTACTCCATGCTCGTCTTGGCGTGTAAACAGAATGGCGATGGCAGAAGCGCTAGCATAGTGCACTTGGGAGATTCTGCCAGAGCTCATGGTCTCTAGGGGAAGCAATGGAGGCAGCAGCATACCAATTGTCATGATCGAGTGTTTCTGCTGCGGGCATTTGTTTATAAACGCCGTGACCAACCGAATAAGCGCGGTGTCCTTCCACTTTTCCAGTGGAAGTCCATGAGGCTCACACATGTCCCGAGCTGATACAACTTGCACCTCTGCAATGGCGAGTAATCAGCCGCAGCTCTAGAGGCCCTAGTAACTAGCGTAGAGCTTAACTCGATTATTGCTAGCTTAAGGTGCAGCAACTCACGTGCTGCTTTGAGAAGCAGCAGACACAAAGAGGACTCACTGAGCTCCGTAAGTGTTCGTTGAACGAGCGGGAGAAGCTTGAGAGTCTTGAGGAGACCAATGGAGGTAGCATTGGAAAGGATTACCACTTGGCCGCGTTCTGTACATTTCTGCAAAAGCCGCCGAACACTGGTCTCCAGGACTGCCAAACGGCTTTTAATGACAGGAGAGCACAGTGCAGCACAAGGCCGTTTTGCTGTATAGACGCTTTGGCCACAGCGCGAATAGAGTTCACAAAGCCAGTCAGTTGGGCAAAGCGTATTGTCCCAGTCAAAGATGTACAGGCGAGCGAAGGCTTCCGCTGGACTGCGCAGAGGTACTACATGCGCGAGCTGCCACAGTTCTGTAGATTCGGCCAGAGAGCCACTGCTATCCATACTTGTCAAGGCACGGACTGGGCTAGCTTCTGTCTTCAGCCCGCCACTCGAGGTGCCATGTACAGGAGAGTCAGCGATCTGATGAAATGTTGCCACTGCTGCCGGCACCCTCCCTGTGGAGCCGGGGTCCCTAAGCGGCACCTTATCTAAGGAAAATGAGCTAAGTGCAGTTCGGTCCGATGGGCCAACAGCTATGCGGCTACCAGACTGTAAGCTGCTAAACGAGCTCATCTCTGCCAGCTCGGTAGAAACTCTGGGAAAATCGAGGGCCCACAGTCCCAGATATGCCGCAGATAAACAAAGTTTAAAAAGTTTTCAAAGGCAGGACTAAGAATAATTTTTCAAAAATGCTGGGCAGCTTTCCACACTGGGTCGACGGAATGCTCGAGACAATCGAGCGTGAGTGGGCCTTGGAGATATATGCAGGGAAAAGAGGGTTTAGGAAATCTCAGGAGCCATCAACCTATTGAGGAGCGGAGGCAATTTAAATTGTAATATTTCAGAGCAGAGGGACTCCTGGTGTGGCACCCCTGCTGAGGTGACCGCTCGCGTGGCGGTTGAGCTCCGCGAAATGGGAGCTGAGAACGAATGTAAAGTGGTAGTGTGCTCCCATATACTCTCTCTAGCATCCTCCATGCTCAAAAGTGAGTTTATGCGATTCTTCGGTATTTTTATGCCAGCTTTAGAGTGCGCCTGCACTGTTACAGGGGCTGAGCCTTAAAACACCACAAAGAAGAGGCGCATGTGCAGCAAGGTAAAACACCGCATTAATTTGCCCCTCCTTCTTGCACGCAAGGACCCTTTATTTTTGGAGCTTGTGGCTTCTATGCCGAGCCAGTAGCCGCTATCTCTTAGTGAAATTAAACTATCCAGCCGGGGAAAGAGAGAGTGGCCGCCAAATAATCTCGAAGTTCGCGAACCAGCCACTGCGTAAGCATTTGCAGGGAAGCCTTGGAAGGAAAGATGAAAATAAAGCTTTCTGAATAAGCAGTGCTGGGTAGCCAAGCTTTCGAGGCAGTTCCGCGCTGGTCGCATCAGCAATGGAGCAAGGGTGGAGCGGATCTATTCTTAGTGGCCGTAAGGTAAACGGTTGGCTGGAAGGAGAAGGGCGATGCGTGCTTCCGAATGGGGTTGTGTATGAGGGTCAGTTCAAGGGGGGTAACTTCCACGGGAAGGGTAAGTACACAAAGGTGATTCAAAGGACGAACTTAAAGTGGCACAGGTGGCCGTACCTTGTTTTTAAAAAGTATATAGGAAGCAAAATTGTTCTGAATAATGAAAGAAAAGGCATCTCCTACCTTGGTATTTTCGTGCCTCTTCAAAGACTGGTAGCATAATCCTAATAGCACACTTCATAAGGAATGAACACCTTAGCTAGAAAAATATTCAAGGGTTATGACATGGTTGCTGTTAGATAGTGGCCCGGAGATTCCTCCAACATAAGTGTTCGCAAGCTCGGTGTGGGCAAACTACCGGTAGAGTGTCAAAGACTGCGTACGTTCCTTGCCACGCATTTTGCATGAGGCCCCTGCACTAACCTCATCTTCAATTTTGATATGGATAGGAGTTCTCATTTATCCCGATGGCGGCCGATACACTGCTGAATGGGAAGAGGGTCTGGCAGTGAGTGGCAACTACTCCTTTAAGGATGGGCTTCCATACCAACTGGAAAACTGGAGTTACCTTGCTCCCAGTGATCGCCGCTTCGTAGAGGAAGTTCAAGACGGATTTGATCCTCAGCGGACAGTGCAACGTAGAACGGAAAAGTTGCCGAAGGGGACCTACGACACAGGTAATGCCTGTGCTAGCAGCTGTCTAGAAAGCGTTGTAACCTGCAGTGTATGTTAGTGCCTTCCGATTCAAGTAATGCTTCCACACCAGCTATTTGGAGAGCGCTGTATCTAGCAGTGCATACTTCCGCTGTGCTCATGGCGTGCTTTTATGATGCATGCTATAACTTTCACGCTTGTCTTTAAACCGTAGGCGTTGGCTATTTCAATGGGGAGACCGGCGAGATAAGGTCTCCCGATGGCCGATCTTTGGTGGCAGTACCGAATGCCCTTTTTGCAAATTGGATCGTTACGCAATGCAAACGAGGGGCTGAAGAGCCCTGCGAAAAACTTAGCTAGCAAGTCGTTGGCCAGTAGGGAACGCGTTGGGCTCAAACGCCAAATGACTCAATTAAAGCCCAACTCCGCCAAGTGGTAATAGTGCCTGTTTCAACTCCCCCCCTACTATTTCTCCCCCCTCGTTCGCCTTACAAAATATAGATATACAGTTCAGTGGTAACATTCAAGGCAATGCAGATTCTTTGTGGATGAATGGGCTACCCTTTTTCGGAAGCATTCGTGCTGTCGAGATTTCGTGAATCCGGTAGATTGCAAATGGAATGCTTCTTGGCAGCCTAAATAATATAACATCAACGATATTTGGTAGCCTTGGCAAGCAGCACAAGACTGGCTTTCTCGCTAACTGCATGATAGAAAAGTGGGATTTTCACCATGTTCTTGCTTTCTCGCAACGCTCAAGGAAATGCTTGTCTCTGAGAACCCTCAGCTAGTTGGACAGAACTTTTGTTGAATTATCGTTCGAGGCAAGGGTGAATTGACCAGGCGCACACGGTGAGGAAACGCTGGCCAACTGGCTTGTGCGGCAATATGCTAAGAGGCATCGAAGCTATCGCTAAGCGGACCACTTTCTACCGCGGATTATATCGGTGGAGGCAAGCTTGAAGCATGATTGGTGAGGTGCAAATGCAAAATACCTCCTTCTTGTAAGGTAATGACCAATTGCCTTGAGCATCCCTTGGCCAGCCTAGATCTTAGAGTCTATTCCTATTTTAGACTTTATGCAAATTCGGCGCCAGAAAGAACTGCAAGAACGGCGCTGGCTGTCCCACGAAGGGGCAGCACGCTACGCGATATACGTTGTCCGTGTCCGGCTCAGTAGTTTGACCCCCCAAACAAACCTAGTTTGCAAGTCAAAATTATTAAACTTATTTCTTTTGTGAGGTACTCCTGGGTAGACTTATAATATGGATTCTGTGAAGATGAAGAAGAAGGAAACCTATCCTGTAGTAGCCAGCTTGCAGAGCAATTGAGCGGAACCTAGTGTGTGTTGTCTAAGGCAGGGTTATTGCGGGGAACATATATGTATGTTCCTATATATAAAGAACAGTAATTAAGGGGGAACGGTACATGAAGGCCTGTCTAAGGATTTTCCCTAGCCGTGAGGCCACGGAATCGTCGCCAGCAGGAGCAGTGTGCAGAATTACCGATGGTGGCGCTGTTTGGCAAGCATGGAAGACCCCTTCAAGAAAGGTTAGGTGGCAAAAAGGCGCCATTTGAGCAACTAAATTGGTTTTGCTTGCCTTTCAATAGTTTCGGAACGGAGAGAGGATGGAAGTCCCCTTCTCCGTGACCTGGGCCAGTGTGCAGCTGCCGCACTGGCGTGGAGTAGCTCCTGCCATATTCTGTTAGTTGGGCAACAAAGCCATTTGACGCTTCCTAATTTATATGAAACTCGTAAGGAGCATCCAGCTTTCTACTCGTTTCTGTCCTCTGGGTGGTGGGAACGCCTTTGGGGTGCAGGGACGCTTCATAGGATTTGGTAAGGCGCATTGAAGGGGCAAGCGGCGTAGTTTGAAACAAGACCCCAATTCATTGGGTGCTCAAATGAGCAACCGTTATCAAGAGGAAAGCATGATTTTGTGTGGAGACGATCAGTTAAACCATATTCCCATGGCCCTTCAAACAGTCAACGCGGTGGTGCTTTTGGCTATCTCGCATTAGTTGCCCACCTTTACTGCAAAACAACCATATCTAGCTTATTACTTCAAGAGCATTTGAGTTTTCTTCTTATCATTTTCATGCGTGATTCCCTCATGGATGGAGGCGGGGTCTGCGCTCCGTTGCGTCGAGCTGCCACCTGCTGCTTCCCATCTACTGCTTCTAGCAGTTAAGTAGCTACGCTGAACAGCCGTGCTGCGCATACCATGGAGCTTTAGTGTTGCAGCTGGCCAAACTGCCCTAGGTGCAGTTCCACAGACCAGTATTTTGGGTAGGCTTCAGTTGGGGAGCCCTGCATATGACGTCTTACAAATCACCCGCTCTACTCGACAAGTGTCTATACATTCTACACAAGCTTGATAGCATTCTTGCCAGGCCGCATCGATCGTTGCCACGCGAACACCGAAACACCCGCAACAGGCGACGGGGCAGGCAGCGCAGGACGTAAACATCCACTCCCTTAAGGAGCACCAACAAACAAGCACAAACCCGAAGATAAGGCTAGCTGAAGAAGAACTGTCGCTCAAAATGCAACACGGCCATTTCCCCAGATTGGATACCGAAGTATCGCGGGAAGATGGGACGAAGATGACAAGGGAGATGATCCGCAAAATATGTCAAGGTACAGCTGGTGGCGGTCACCTAGATTGCTTGGATGAGCATCATAGTCTTCTTGAACAGTGGACGGCACATGCCCTATGCCATAACGAGTGAAAACCTTTTCTGTGCTTATTTCATGACAGAGTCAGGGTTATACACACGGCCCGATTTAAATACGAAGCTGTATTTACATCGTCGAGGGTTTAAAAAGATCGAAAATCTCGACGAATACACAGAGGTACAAGCTCTTTGGTTAGGTGGTAACGGCATTCGAAGGCTAGAAAATCTTCATCCTCTCTCAAAGCTCAAATGCTTGTGAGACGTCTCCGTCTGGCTCAGCCTAGGCATTTTTGTCGTGTGTACTCATGCAGTGGTGTGCGCTTAGCAAATGAGCTTTTATAGGGGATTGTAAAAGAAATCCCTGCTTGGTTTGTGCTCAAATTCAATTTAAGCGCTGGCTGTTCTCTTAGGTTTCTGGCGCAAAACGGATTGACGTGTATCGAGAACCTCGAAAGTTGCCCGGACTTAGTTATTTTGGACCTCTCTGAGAACAGCATCAGCCGCATTCAGGGCCTTGAAAAACTTAAAAGGCTTTCTTCCTTCAAGATTGCTCGCAACAAACTCACCTCTCTCTCGGTGGGCAAAATGCACAATGCTTCCGACGGGGTCATGCGCTGACAGCCAGCATTATTACTGCGCGAGTGCTGCTCAATTTTTGCAGGACATTTTGGCTCTGAGAGAGTGCCCAAGCTTAACAAACGTTGACATATCTTACAATTGCCTAAGCCTCCACGACGAAACTGGGTTAGCTGACGCTCCAGACCCACATGAAGGGAGTAGCTTAGCTCCGACCACAGCTACTTTATCCATTCGGACGGAAAGCAAAAGCACGCTCGAAGAGCGGCACCAGCTGGATAAAGCATCTACCAGCCAGCCTATCCCCAATGAATGCCACGTAAATGCGGAAAGTCCAAAGCAAAACGAAGACTGTGCAGACTCAGCAATCGCCTCCGCGTTGCCCCTGTGCCATGCGGCAACTGCAATGGGTGAACAGTCAGCTAACTCGAGGCAGCATGCCCAAGAAAGCAGAGGATTTGTGGAATGCTTCAACTCTTTGCCTGGCCTCGCTACACTGTACTTGTTGGGAAACCCAGTGACCAAACAGATAACGCAGTATCGGCGGACATTGATCGCGAGTACGGAAGAGTAAAGCAGAGCTCCCAAGAATGACCGCCATAAAAGCATAGATATTACTGTGCCTCTTCAGAATTCCCAGATAGTAGCTTCCCTCTATAGCTTGAAACATCATTTTGGCTTTATATCGGCTTCTGTAGCATCGACGATGCCTTGTACAATCGGCTGTACAGATCTCCCGGCGTTGCGATACCTTGATGATCGCCCTGTCAAAGAAGAAGATCGCGAAGCAGCCCTTGCTTGGTTTAGAGGCGGCTGGGAGGAGGAGCAAAAAGTGATCAAGGCTTACAAGGAGCGTGAACAAGAAATCCTCCGAGGCCATGTATCGACTTTGCGACGCTTGCAGGTGCGCCTGTTTAGCTACAGGCTTTGCACGAATGTAGAAGCTCACTCAAGATGAGCACTATTAATTTGATAGCCTGCAAATGCAGTGTAACAGACACAGTGCCTAACCCCCATAAAGTTGAGCTCCAAGCCACTTCTACCGCTGACAGCGTCGGAGAAGATCAAAAATATGATGAGGACACTAGCAGGTGCATGTGAACAGGAGGCGCACCGGCAGAAAATCAGCCTGGCGCTGGAGAGGATATCACGGGAAGCTGCAGAACGGCAAAAGGCAGGTATGCTGACAGTCCCGGGACTGAGAATGGCATCGAACGAAACATAACGCTCCCCATACCACTTAGTAAAAGCTTGATTCTTCCGAATTTCGAGGTGATTGAGGATTCAAATACAAATGTGTCGGTTTCTTGTGACGAAGCACAGCTCGGTCGTGCTGGAGCATTCTCTAGAAATGGCGAATTATGTTTTGCAAACGGTGTGTTCATTCAGCCATCCCCCAGCAGCAATGGGCGGAAACAGTGCAATGCCAAGCAGCTGCCGGAAAATTGCTGGCAAGCTCGCCATGCGAGCACACCAGTTGCTTGAATGAGGTTACGAATAAAAGTGCAGCCACTGAAGTGGAAATGATAAGTACTGAGCTGGGATCCTGCGGACGCTTGAGTACGGTGCCATCTACAGGGGATTTTACAGCGCCAGTTTCGAACGAAGCAGCCCATCCTTAGCGTTCCGAGAGACAAAAGCGTGCATATAGAAGGTGATGTGAAAAGCTGCCGCAGCTGCCGCAGCAGTATCCTCTTCTGTCGACACCCAGAAAACAGAGTTGCATTTTTTCCACAGGACTGTCTACTGGCAACTTGAGGCTTCCAGCCAAACTGTGCGGTATATATATGCGCATGCGGCCTAGATTGGTACACTGCCGGGTTTAGCATTTGCATCTACTCCACTGACACGGAATTAAATTGGGGTGCTTCTACATTTTCAGTAGAAGAGCCCTAACAAAAACCACAGTATCTTCAGATCATTGCCCAACCCTTGCTGTCAAATTACAACTAGCCTCTTTGTATTACGCAGCGTACTTGGAGCTTGCAGCTGTTGTACAAGCCACTCTTAATCATGTGCATTTAAACTGTAGCCTCCATGATTCAACGGACATCATACTTTGCAGAACTAGTGGAAGCACCGCTTCAAAGATAATGCACGCAGGCTAAATCCAGTGAGGACCCGCATACTTCGTTACATAGCTACACGAAGCAATCGAGGAATGCTGGCAGCTCCCAGAAACGTTGGATCCTTGATCTCCCCTAACATCGACGTTAGCGGCAGGGATACAAGGGGCACTTAGTTTGACCCCACCTCTTGAGCAAAATAGTGCTTGGGAACGAAGGCAGTTTGTTGCTTAAACATGCTGAGAATTGTTTGCAGTGTTGAAGTGCAAAGCCATGCAGTGCGCTTCCGCGCAGCTACGCGTTGACCGCTGGCGAAAACTCATTATTAACCCTTTTGTCAAACCTGGACTATATAAAAGTAAACAATAGATAATTCCTTCTCGCCTGGCGCTGAAAATACTCCTATGGCTGGGCTTACTGCCTATCTGGCTCTCTCGTGCGCAAAATTGGCCTACTTTCCATTCCCGTATGGTGCCAGTTGCTAGGAGAGACCACATACTGAGCGAGACAGGCTAAAATGGTAAAGTTGTCTCAACGGACAACGAATGAGTTGCGTCAACCGGGACTCGAACCTTGGGAGGGTTGCATCCCACCCCTGGACTACTGACGCGCTGTGTTTCCTCTTATGTGTCTTCTCGTCGGCCATATTTTATTTATTTCACACTTTCCACAAAAAATCAGGCTTGCCAGCTGCACGAAGTAGCTGCTTTAGCCAGGATAGATTACGAGCACGGAACAGGTGACCTCCACACTCACGGGACCGGATGAGCTTGACCGAACGAAGGAAGTACACAGACCCCCCAACCCCTTTATTTGTTTCAATTGCAACTTGAAACACCCCCCAAATATTGTTTTGTCCAGGCTAATCGCTGAGCCATCACACACACGTTCGCTGAAACAAGCTAAGCAACTGCAACCCAGATGCATGCACTTCGAAACTGCTCAACTGGGCGATACAAGCATGTCCTTCCAAAGCCTTTTCAAGTGATCTCTAGTTCCCATTCCAGTGCTAATCTTTTTAAAGGCCCTATGGAGTAGATAGGGCACCAGGCCCGGACGATACCCCAGGCATTGAACGCTCCGCAGCACGCTACAAAATGAACCACACAGCCTTAGATCAAGTATTTTGGGGCCGCCTGGCATAAATTTAAACAATGATGAAGGCACTTGGTTGTTTCTAGGAGCCAGCAGATGCACACGCTTCCACCTGCTAGCAGGTGCAGAATAAACGATGTTTTCGTTCAGAAAGCTTCTGGTGTTAAGGATAGATTTCTTGATCTGCATAGATACATTATCTAGTCTCTTCTCTACGCACTCAACGCTGACGCATTCTAGTTGACACATTCTAGCTAATTATACGTTTCATGAGGACGGCCCTGCAAGAAGCGCAAGCAGGCTGCGCGGATCCTTCTTAGCCCAAAAGAGCTCGGTTTCGGTAGAACTCAAGCACAATGCAGCCTGAGACGCACCAGCAGACCGTAAGAGGGACCTGGCAACCGGGGGTAGCTCAACGTGGTATACCTCCTGCGTTAATTGCGGCAAGACACCACCCTCAGGAGTTGGCTGTGATGCAGCAGCTAGTACGGCTTCAACAGGAAAATGCAAGCCTCAGAGGCTACGCAGAGAGGGTAACCAAGGAGCTTAGAAGCGCTCGTCTTTCCCAAGCTGTGGCAGCTGCCTCCGCTGCAGCAGGGGGTGATGCTCCTGTTCGAGCCTCTGCACTGGCAGCAGAGCTCCAACACCAGGCGGAAGCGCTGCCACTACCTCCGTGGTGTCTGAATATGCAGCTTGTTAGTCCACTGCTTGCTGCCTATGACGAACGGATACTTGAACTTCAAGAGGAATCGAAAGAAAAGGAAAAGGTAATTCAAGGATTCAGTGCGAGGGTGGCAGCAGTAACGAGGGAAAACGAACAGCTAGCAGAAGAGCTCCGCAGTAAGACAGCCCGACTTCAGCAGATTTTTGAGGCGGAGGCTGGAGGTGCTTTAGGCGGAAGTGGAGGGGGGAAGACGTACAACTCCCTTTTGCAAGAAAGGAATGAGCTGGAAGAGCTCTATACCTTGACGTCTGAACAGAGCGAGGTACTTCTGAGCCAAAACCACCTACTTAAATGTCATGTTCAACAGAGCGAAGCTGCATTGGAGGAGATGAGGGTGGTAATTGCGGAGACAGAAAGACGGGCTGCTGCAGTTGCAGCAAAGGAAGAGACTCTAACAAAGCAGGAGGATACAGTGGCGAAGCAGGCCCTGCAGTTGCAGGAAGCAGCGGAACAGAAGAGCGAACTGTCCAAAAAACTTTCTTCTGCAGAAAAGGAAGTGGAAAGGCTTTCTGGTACACTGGCAGAAACAGTGAGACAGCAAGAAATCCTGCAGAAGGAGCTGCAAAGAGAACGCACTGGAGCTGAGGCAGCTGCGGCGTTGCAGAAAGAGGTTGATGCTTTGAAGCAGCAGATGGAAGCAGCACTCAAGGAGACAGCGGCAGCCAAGGAGGTTGCCGACTATTTAGAGCAAAGGCTGTCAGATCAAGCGCGAGAGGCAGATGAAGCGCGGAAACAGGCAGAGAGCACCACACAGCAGCTCCATGCTGCAGTAGTTGAAAAAGAGAGGGCAGTTGCAAGCGCCGCACTGCTGCAAAACCACCTCGACCAGCTCAGGGGGCAGCATGAGGCGGAGCTACAGATTTTGCGGACTGCGCAGGGCGACACTTTGGAAAGGAGAGCGGTGCAGGCCGAGGAACTAGCAGAGAAACTGCGGCAGCAACTGGAGACCCTGCAACGAGCACACGGAGAGGCCGTGGTAAAGCTGGAGACCGCTGAAAGGAGGGCTGCTGCAGCAAGCGCAGATGCTTCACAGGCAAGAAGCGAGCTTGCTTCGTCGACGAAGCATCACCGGACTGTTCAGCAGCACCAGCAACAGGCACAGGCAGCAGCTGAAGCTGAAGTTGCAAGGCTGAAGGAATCGTTAAACGCACAGAACAAGGAAGCTGCATCAAAGGCAGCAGCGCTAGCGGCTTCCAAAAGGCAGCTGGAGGATAGCCTTGCAGCAGCGGAGACAGGCCGTCTTGCGTTGCAGCAAGAACATGCTCTGTTGCAGCAGAAGTGCGATCAACTCCAAGAGACCTGTAGTGCCCAACAGCAGCAGTTAGCCGATGCAGCAGCAAGGCTAGCAACAACAGAAGCAGAAAGGGATGCGGCTAAGCGCAGGGCTGAGAGGGAGACAGCTGATGCCAAGAGGCGCTTTGAGAGTTTGACTGCCCTGGCAGAAGCAAAGGCGGCGCGAATACAGGAAGCTGCAGACAGGCGGCAGACAGCGGCAGCACAGAGACTCATGGAGGAACAGCAACGGCAAGAACGAATGAGAAGGGAATCTGAGGACCAAAGACAGCGCCTGCAGCAGCAACTGTCAAAGGCTGTTGCAGCAAATGCAGCACTAAGACAGAAAGTAAATGAGCTGCTGAATGGCCTTGACAAGGCACTTCTCCCAGAATCACTAATAGATGACGAAGCAGAGTCAGAGATGTCTTCATAGCTCACGGGGATCAAAGCCTTTATATCATTGCGCAAGTGAATAGGGGTATTCGAAGTCAACTCTTTGTAGCCCTGAGATTGGGAGCCGCACAATTGGGCTTATGGCTTCGCGGCGGTTAGATCTTCGTAATCTGTAGTGAGCCCACCTCAATTAGGCGAATCTGCGTGTGTTCCTTTTTTTCGGTATCGATCTTGTCAATAGGATTTGGTGAAGAGCCACATTTGTCCACGCATGTAGCACACCAGCACGTTGCGTTCCCCTGGGCTTTGCTTCTTTCTAAGGGCCAACAGGGCCTTCAAATTCCATCAGCGCAGATACTGAGCCATCTTCACAGGCGCTACTTTGGCAAGTTATTTGCCTATACATATGCGTTTTCAACAAATCACGTACCCTCGGCAATACAAAGACAATGCCTACTAGTGTTGATTAAGGGCCGAGACCAAGACTTCTTGCTTCCCTTCTTATAAGGCCACGAAGTTCCTGAGACACTCCGACGTAGCCCATAGATTTGATCCGTAGCATTTTGGGAAATAAAGTTGGAGCTGGATTCAGCGTCATACTCTATGTACTTCCCCTGAAGGGTACCGTGCGTACACTTACATGGCTCGCACACCTGCCTCACGGACCCAAATGAGGCAAGTAGGCGAGCGCGCAATTCAGCCCTTGTTTGGAATTTAACCGTCTTCTGGAATATTAAGCAAGCAGAGGACGTAACAGAACATAGCATCGCTAAACGCATTTTCTTCACTTCCCAGTGTCATTTGAAATTTGTTCAATGGGCAAGTTGGCGCGTTATCGCGACCTACAAGCTCCAGCACCTTTTTCTAAAGGCATCCCCATGCTGTACCAGCCGTCAGCATTGCGGTGGGCCTCAAGCCTGCTTCTTGGCGGCCTGCATTCGTCTAATAAATCTAAAAAGTCTCAATTTTTACCGCCAGGAGCGCATCGCTGCATCTGCGTTTTTGCTTGGCTGCCCCGACGCGCTATTCTCCGAACACTACTGAGCTTTCAGTTACCAGGACTGCACTAGTATGGAACAAGCAACAGCATCTGCCTAACTGCTGGGGGAGCTCAAATAGTGCAGGATAGGCAGAATGACAACATTAGAAGTACTGCTGTGGGCATAGCCCGCCTGTGGCCAGAAGCTCTGCCTGGGGCGAAAACGTGGCTGACATATTTACCTGTAGCTCTTCTGCACAAGCAAAATGGGGCGATGCACCAGCATGCAGTGCTCACCAGCAAGGACAAACAGGCAGTGACGGACTTCTTGTCTCAACGCATTCACAAAGAATTTCCCTAGACGACAGACAAGACCCAGTTGCACCCAAACGGGAAGAGAAGGCCCCCCGCAGTCGGGAAGCACAAAAAAAGGCGGAATTTGGCAGTCGTGAACTGTGGCGTTCGCAAATATCACTGCAAATTCTCAGGAACTCTGTGTGGCATCACGTGCGCCACTGCCAAAAAGTGTTGTGGGTAAACAGATCCTTTCAACAGAATCTGTTTCTCGGCGGTTTTGCTTCATAAGACATCAGGGTCCCTGTTCATAAGCTCCCTTGCGAGAATGTCGTAGTTGAGCATTCCTCCATCCGAAACCGCATCAGGTACCTACACACACGGCATGCACTTGCATCGCCTTGAAAAACACCAATGGGTTGTCAAAAAGCTCCCCAAAGCATCTCACCCAATGCGCAGTAAGTGAACAGTAGGCTTGGCAGCAACCAAACTGTCTTTCTAACGGGATAATCCTACTTTGCTGCCGGCAGTTCTTATCAGCGTGTGCCTGCAAGTATCGGTGACGCCGTGAGTTGTGAATGAGTGGCATTATTACCTTCATAGCCCAGTCAATGAATTTGTCAGCTTCATCGTCTGTCAATGGTTCTCCTATTTGTTGCAGAACGTATCTCAGTTCTGAAATACTTATCTTTCCAATTGCATCATCATCAAACATACGAAAGCACTCCACTAGTCTCTCTTCCTTCATGGGATCAGCGAAGTATGGGGAGTCGCAGATTTGCAAGAAGGTGTGAAGGTCAAATTTCCCTGTCTTTTCGGGGTCATGCTTTTCGATTATCTCCTTCAGAGTTGCCTCAGAGGGTGACTGCCCCACGGAGCGGAAGAGTTTAACAAATTCCCTTCGAAAAGCATAGCACCCCAACTGGCAGACTGACAGGGAGGCCCTTGCAAGCATAGTTACTTAGAATCTATCTAGTAGTACGAGACTGACAAATATATCTACACTGGCTAATTTTTATACACAGAGGCCAGTCGATTGTGTAGCGCACTCAGCAGTTACGTAGCCATCTCCATCTGAATCGAAGATGCCAAATGCAGTCTTAAAGCAGTTCGCCTGAGCCTCTGTTATCTTGTACACAATTCCATCTACTTTCGCCATTGTTTAATTCGGAAGTCACTATGTAAACCAGAAAGTGCCAGTCAATAGCAATTCTGCTTCAATTCCCATGGGGCCATCGAAGAAGGAAGTAGACGCCTGCGAAGAGACGGAGCAGCAGCTGCTCATTGTTCTGCACAAATAGCATATTCTAACGCTTCTTTTATTCTTTAATTGCACGCCTGCAGACTGGCACGCAAGCGGCAAGCGTGATTGGCGGGACTTCGAGGCTGTCCCGGGAGAAACAGGCTATTCCTCCTTTTCCATGCAGGTGCAGTGGCAAGCAAAGACCTAACTGGCGATTGTTTCAGTGCTCATTTCACAAGGCGTGCCTTCTTGTCGGCCTCGAGAAACGCATCGGACCGGTGCAACGGCGTACGCTGCCAGACGCCTAAACGAGCAACTTGCTAACTTTTAAGCCTAAGCACAAATATACATCATATTTCAGTCTTCTACGCTTCGTTTGCTCTACTGCTGAATTTCAATTTGGAATTACAGGTGAGCCCCAACGAAAGCGTTGGCTGGGCTGGTGGGCCTGCCCGTGGCGGCGGCTTCCGGTACTACCAGGTTGGCTCTGGCTCCGGTTTTTGCTCTGCGTTTTTGGTTTTGGAAGTATGATACAGGGTTAGCAATAAGTAGGTGACAAAACAGCTGTGGCTCTTCCCAGCCTCACTGCGTTGATGTAGCGGATCCAGCGCTGGCAGTACCAGCAACAACGGGGCGTGGCACGGTGTTGAAAGCAGCACATCAGTTTCTCTGACGCGGGACTCCCGTTGTTAACTCCCTGTCGGCCCCTTTCTTTCACCTGAATATCTGGAACAGGAGCTGAAACGGGGCCGTGGAACGCCCGTCGCGGGCACTCCCCCGGTGGCCGACTGGCTGTGCGTGCAGGAGGCGCTTCTGCTTTCCTAGCACACACACTTCGCATATATATGCCAGGATCGTTATATTCTTCCTTTTTCGAGCTACTGCAATAGCGGGCTCGACGTATTGCTCCCCCAGCAACTCATGCAAGACATTGTCGGCATGCAAGGAGGACTCACGGGTGTCTAGACGCTGCTTTTTCTCTGGTAAGCATGTGGGGCAGAATCGTCAGCAGCGTCAGCAATGCGCTTGACTTCAATCAGGCCACGCTTAGCGGATGCATCGACATCATCTGCGTGCGGAATCCACACACCGGCGAGCTACACTCTACCCCGTTCCACGTTCGGTTCGGCAAGGCCAAACTGCTGCGCTCGCGGGAAAAAATCGTCTCAGTGACCGTTAACAACAAGCCGACTGCCCTTGTTATGAAACTAGGGGCAGCGGGGGAGGCATATTTCATGCAAGAAGTTGAGGACAGCATTGGCGTTGCAGACGAAGACCTTGCAAGCCCGCTTTCATCCCCCGTGCACTCACCTCGACGTGCCTGCGGCATCTCCACCGATGCATCTCTGCCTCCTGCACCACAGGACTCTAATTCCCTCCCGCCTTCCCACCCAGTGCAGGGGGCAACACTCTCGACGGCGGCCTCCGCAGTCCTGGCGGACACCCGCAGGCAGGGGGAAAGCCAACCAGGTTCCGAGCAACAGCGAGGCAATAATGAGCTGTCTCCGTCATTGAGTGCAGACGGTCCCATTACTAAAGGCGCTCCCGCAGCCTCCGTAGCAACCCAAGACGCTTCTTCCACCTGGAGGTCTGCGTGGGGAACTGCAGCCAGATATGAGGGTAGCACAGCAGGTCTGATGGAAGGAAGCCCTTCCGGCTCTCTTCCAGAGCCTGAGGGAACCTTGGGACGACAGACAGAGGAAGGCCGCACTGCTGTTCAGTTTTCACTTTGCGGGCATGTCTTGTTTGGCACAGCAGATGAAGCGCAGCACGACGCCGATGTTTTTGAGGCAAACCTTGTCACCTGGGAAACCCTTGATGAGAACCCGTCCTTGTGGTACCACCCTTCTCTGGTTGCTTGCTTCGAAAGAACTCCTCCGTACTATCCAGCCAAGGTGGCGCTGCCGTTGCTGGCAAGCTGGCTGTTGTTCAACCGCCCACTTTCGCTTGACAGTGTGAAAAGACTCATGACTGCAGATATCACCTACACAGACAGAGAAGGCGCTGCCTGGGCTCCGTGGCAAACAGATGGTGTGGGAAGCGGTTCAGGAGTGCTGAGGGCTAGACCTGAACCCCTCAGCTCCGCCGAGTTCTCCCGGGGCAGTCCCAAGAGAGATCAACTCCAGGGTGAGATAGGAACTTACCAGAATTTGCTGTGTCTCCTGAATGACCTCCGTTGCTTGCAGACTTTCTTAGCTTCGTAGTGAAGTGGGGACTTTGCACTTACTGTGTTGGGGAGTTGCATCTCCCGCGAGGTGAACTGTTCATGCGAATGTCGATATCTTGTTATTCAAGGTGCAACGTTCAGCAGCGGGGTCAACAGTGACAGCGAATCACCTGCCTTCGCGCCAAACACGGAACCTTCTAACGGGAAGAGACTCAGGCGGTCCTTAAGGCCGACACCGCAGCAGTTGGTGAGTATCGTTGCTGGCATTCAGACGCACTTCCTTGCGTTTACTGCAGCGCCAGCCCGAGCGCTGGGAGTGAACAGCGACACCTTTTTGTATCAAAGGAGTAAAGCCACAAAGTGTAGTCGCTGAGCGCCTGCTTTTGTTGTACTTGAACAGGAGTCGCTCGACTTGAAGCCTGGAGCCAACAGCGTGTGCTTTACAGTCAGCTCCTCTCTCCAGGGAGAGAAGAGCGTCTGCGGAACCATCTACCTTTGGCCTACAGACATCAAAATCGTAGTTTCGGATGTAGATGGCACCATCACAAGGTTCGCGCTGTTGCAACTTACGTGACCGTTCAACAAGGCGTAGAACGCTTGTTGGCATCTCCTCTACTGGTGCATTTTCCTCCTGCTGCTTGGGCCCCGTTGCTGCCTGCAGATCGGATGTTCTGGGGCAGCTGATGCCCATCGTAGGGAGGGACTGGTCGCATACAGGCGTAGCAGAACTTTTTACGAAGATCAAGCGGAGCGGATATCTCATCCTTTACCTCACGGCTCGGGCTATCGGTCAGGCCGATGCCACTCGTGATTACCTTTTCGGGCTCACTCAGAAGGAAAGAGACAAACTTCCAGGTCAGTCGTGCGCGGGTTCTGTCTAGTAGCTGAGTTCGGGGCTCTCCGATGTTATTGGGGCGTTGGGGTCCCGCTGCCCCTGTTTGTATGAAGCTGCATGCACGCATGTGCATACGTAACTCCATATACGTGATTGCAGGCTTGAGTCGAGTAGCTTAAATTAAGAACTTTAAGTTAAATTTCTTAGGTTCCGACTACGGATACTTGCATACAGCATGCCATTGGTGCTTGCCCTGTAGAAACGATGAAAATGATTCACTTCTCGTCATGGGTTTCACATAGGACGGACGCAGGCTTGCCTTCTGTTTCGTGCCGTTGATGTGCTACAGATGGACCTCTGATACTCAGTCCTGACCGGCTCTTTCCCTCTTTCCGCCGTGAAGTGATAGACAGGAAGCCGTATATTTTTAAAATTGCAGCTCTGAGGGACATTCGCAGCCTATTCCCTGCGAACAGGAATCCTTTCTACGCAGGTTTTGGCAACAGAGAGTCGGTAGGTCTTTCCTCGATGCTGAAGCGATGCTATGATTTGTGAGCAGTGGTAGGCGGCACATGGTTTAGGGGCAGAGCACGACACCGGCTGGCGTGCTGATAGAGATACGAGGCGTTTGTTTATATCAGGACCACCGGGCATACATCCATGTGGGCATTCCAGAGGCGAAAATTTTCATCATCGACACAGCGGGTGTTATTCACCACATTAGCAACTCGACCTACGCGCGAACGTGAGTGAATATTGTACCAGCCCTTCTTCTGTGTGCACTGCAGCATTTTCCTTGAGTGCTTTTGCTGTGGTGTCTGCCTGTTGTTTTTATGGATAATGCTGCTTCTCCTGCGGTGATAATGCTACGTTGCTGTCCTTGAAGCGTGCTGGTGTTTTAGCTGCAGTGCCCCTCGCCGTTTCTTTGCCTGTGGGTTTCGCAGCTACGAAACGATGAGTGAAATTGCTGACCACATGTTTCCACCGTTAAAGAATTCGCCTGTGTCACGAGGACAGCCAGGGCAGGAGCTCGACGAAAGAGAAGAGGAAGAGGTTAGACAACGCAAGAGGTTGCAGTATATTTTACACGTAGACAAGCAAGATGACAACTGGGGCTCTCCTACTGCGATCTGCTGTAGCGGCTGTAATGACGAGCCCCACCAAATTACTCTTTAACTACAAGCGCAGTTGTAATAGCGTAGCAGTAGAAACCATCTCGAGCTGAGACTCGCGTGTGGTCTCCTGGGAGTGGAGATGTACTTGTCTCTAGAATTTGTGTATTAGACGTTTAAAGCGGTTGTTTGCAGCAATTTGCCGTGGGTTGGCTCAATATGCCAGGAGGGCTCTTGAGCGGTCGAACTCATCTCGTTGCCCTCGCCCTCGAGGCAGAGACAGCATGTGCACATTGATTCCTCTGTAGCTAGTTTTTGACGTAAGGAATGGTGGATTTGTCTCTTCCGCCGCACCAACGGCTCGGGGAAGAAGAGGCCGCCCTTTCCCATGCATCACTGTGGATTCGTTTGTTGTTTCAAGCCCCTGGGTAAAATCCTGTTAACCTTTTTCTCTAACAGCCACCCTTTCACTCCATTGCCTCTTACCCTTACGGTGGTAAGCTGGGTGGAATTTGTGCTCGTGTCATCTTAGAGCAGTAATGGACAGAGCGTCCTTTCGTTCTTCGAGCGACTGTGAAGGGCTCTACCTGCTGAACTTTTGTTGCGGTGGGCGGCTCGCTCTTGTGGGAGTAGCGGCTTCCTTGGCGCTCTTTGAACTGATACACGTTTACCACGAATGCATGTGCTAGTATCCATGCTCCTCTGGAATTTGTGGCTTGCGTCTCTTTTGTCGGTATCTTAGCTGGCTTGGCGGCTAGGGTTTCTAGCGAGTCAGTGGGAAGAGAAGCTGAAGCGCAAGGGTGGATGCACCCGCGCGCAACGATCCAGCTTGCCTGAGAATGGCGCGTTAGACCCTGTCACCACCCTCCGGAGAGACTCCTACCGGTAGGGGCATTTAGCAGCTAAGCAGATTTGTAAGCTTCCTAGTAGCTGCAGCCGCCGCAGCAGCTAGCATGAGGCTCTGGTAGTGAGGGCTAATTGGCTGTAGCCCCAATCGGGGCTAAGGGGCGCTTCTCTGACGACCCCTGTGTGCGATCTAGGGGAGCCACGTGCGCCAACCAAAAACGCAGCCACAGCCTCTGCAGCGAGTGCCTCCTTATCCATTTAAATTCTCCTTATTTATGTCTTGCTGCCTGCTGCCAAGTACAGCCGCAGCATTGGCGACCGCAACCTGAAGGTTGTGCGGTAGAGCAAGAATGCACGCATGGCTGGTGGCATTGCAGGGGCCAGCACTTAGGTGTGCTTGCTCGCTTATGCTGCAGAATGAACGGTTGCTCATGCGAGCTGCTTGGGTGTGTGGTGCCCTGCTCTCTGGCCGCCCGTAACTGCTCGGAGAATAGTGCCCTCTTTAGACACATTGCATGCCTTGACGTGCTCAGGATGGTTGCCAGTATCCATTTTCTTGCGATAGGCATTTGCTTGCTGTTTAGTAGTTCCCAATGTTGCTGCCGCAGTGGCAGTTGCTTCTTTGTACTGTCGAGGACAACGCATGCATTTGCGGCCCGACTTGTGTGGAGCGTGTTTACAGTTCAATGCTTTCAATTACTGGTCTGTTGCTTTCGAGCCGCACATCGAATATGGAGAGAGCGAAGGCGGCATTTCAGACGAGGAAGAGGATTCTTCCGCCCAAGTTACTTCGGCGGCCGGCACTGCAGTGCTTCCAGAGAGCCAGAGCCCCCAAGCTTCGACGGGTATGCTGCCACCGGTATTGCAAAAATCAGGAACGCGAACCCTTGCCCTGAATTATTATTTCGGACTTGATCAGGCAGAAGCTAGCCGCTCGTCTCTCCCCGCGACTCACGCGGCCACTGCAGTGGCTAGCATCGGAACCTCCAGCGCAGCCGGAGGTTCCAGTGGTTCTTCGGACTCTAGCGAAGACCCGTTCGACGGGCTCAGCAGCAGCAGCAGCAGCAGCAGCAGTAGTAGTAGTAGCAGTAGCAGTAGCAGCAGCAGTAATAACAGTTCCAGCTACTTAAGTGATCCACAGCTGGAAATTTGCACCTCAGTTGGAATTAACGCAGCGCAGCAGCATCTGACGGAACCGGCTGAATGTATTCGCCGCTCGGCATCAGAGGGGGCTGAACTTGCATCACTGGACAGATCAGAAGGAGATAACAGCTGTCCTGAAAAGCAGCAGCAACGGCCGTCAACGGCAAATGCACCTGGTAGACTGTTGTTGCCTTCCGTTGTTTCCATCTCGAGTTTTAGGCTTGGCCCATTAGGCTTCCGACGGGTCAAAAGCGCAGCAGCAACTGCGCCTGCAATGCAGGAAGCTTCTGCAGCAGCCTCAGCCGGTGTCTCTGTTTCTGAAGGCAGCACCAAACCTCCTACTGGAGTTTCTGACGCTGTCAGCATGGGTTCTCATGCTGACGTTGAGGGCAACCTGCAAACTAGTAGGAACCCGAAATTACAACCTTCCTTGGAGGCACATTCTTCCCCCCAAGACAAAGGCGCTTCTGTTGCAGTAGCAGGGGAATCTGGGCATATGATACGGCCAGTGGGTCCAGGTTTCCGTGCAGCCGCAGTGTTGGGGCATCAGCTGGGCCAGCTGGAGGTTAATGCGGCCAGTAATACAGGACCAAGATCAAGCGAGGTTCCTAGCGCGTCTGGTGGCCAGTTTCCCCCAGCAAGGAGCCCCGAGCAGCATGTAGACGCGGGCGAGACGCTTGCTTCTGGAGACAGTTGCAGAGGCCCCTGCAGTGCGGCGTCATCTCCCCTGAGTGGAAGAGGAATCATGGATGCTCACGAAAATCGCCGAAGTAAGAGTGAAGGTGCAGCCCCAGCTTACTCTCCTCGCCGAGCAGGGGTAGATTCGGCTGCCGTATTTGGAGTACAACACGGAAGTGGAGCATCTGCACAAGAGGCTGTTGCGAGCCACGCTGAATCGTCTTCTTTCCGTCGAAGCCTGGCTCCAACGCATTTCACTAGCGCCAGGTTTGCAGCCGGACCACCGCCTGCAAGTGCTGCTGCTACAGTAAACTCTGCGGCACGCCTTTGGCTGCCGCGGAGCACCCGCGAAATGCATGTATGCAGCAGCACCAGTGCGATGTTCATGGCGCTAGCTCAGGAAACGCCCGAGCGCATTCGGCCTCCAGAGAACCCCAAAGCGGGCATACCTAGGGGCTCTTTCAGTGCAGCATTTGCTGCAGCAGGAGTAGCAGCTAATGCTGGGAAGGTTGCAGCACGAGCAGCTGCAGGCATTCGCGCGTCAATGGCGGGAAACGCGGACTGTCTTGGATCGTATTCTTCATTCGAATCAACTGACCCCCTGACAAGCCGTTGTGACTCCTTTGCCTCTGCAGCCAGTCGCACTCGGAATGACGATGATGCACAGGTGCAGTCTCCAGGACAGCATCAACGGCAGCACAAGGAAGAAGGCCGACCAGCTGAAGATTGTCAGGAGACGGGAAGTCGAAGTGCCGACAGCTCAGCTGTGCCACGGACCGCATCATACGAGTCCCTATTAGCTTGTAGCTCCAAAGAGGCTGATTCAGCATCTCCTTCCCCCAGTCGCTCAAGCGTGAGCTCGGACAGGTTGAGCTAGGGGGCTTAACGGCTCCTCTGCCACCTGTCTACAGTTTCGTCTAGGCGAAACTTGCACTTTTTGCCAAACGGATGCTTATCGTTTTTTTTTGTTCGCCATAGCGTTTGCCCGTGATAGTCAGCAGCGCCGATGGCTTGGCCCAAAGCACTAGCAATTTGCTTCTACAAAACTTTTGAACCAGTAATATCTCGTCGGCATGGCATCGGCACTCTCAGCCGATTCGTACAGATGTGCTGAACTTGCATGGGCGTTTTTATCTCGCCCAGCGAGCTGCTGGCTCTGGTAGCTCGAACCATTGGTTGCTCGCCCATGTTTGCTACGCAGGAATTGTAACGCTGGGCAGGCCGCTGACGAGCACACCTTCCATGTTTTGAACCTAGAGAAGTTGGGCTTGCCGCAATGCTCAGAATACCAAATATGGTGCAAAGGGTTTTGTTTCAGGAAAGACTGAAAGCGATATATTGGCCAGGAGTTCGCGCCCGTGTCTAGTGCAACGCCAGGGGTGCTACTTCACGCTGTTCAGTCCAGCAAGCCTTAAAAGATTGTTGCAAAACTGTCAGAGAAACACAAGAAAGTCAGTGGTTCTCTTTATTCGAAGACTGTGTCATTCAGACGGAATGCTGCATCTATGAGATAGCCCATCATTGCTCTAACACCCTCGGCTCAATTTGACTCCCGTGGAAGAAAAAACACACGACCTACGCTCCTCCCCACCACTCAGGAATGGCAAAGTAAAGTGTATTTGTTTGACCTTAGTTGAAGAGTCTCACCTCAAATAGACGCACCCGAATAGGCGAATCATCGCATAACCAACCCACGGACCTTGGGGAACTGCACCGGTGCAGCTGAACTGTCTGTACGGAAGTCAAACAACTGAAAGGCATTGCTCCTATGCCAACTGCAGCCCCAATAAATTTGTTGCACAGCTCAGCCAACACTGCATGCCCCATCCTGCACTATGTTTTAAAAAAATAGGGCGACCTTCTTAATATCTACACAGATAAAACCCCTGCAAAAGACATCCAGGCTGAAGAGTTTGAAAAGAGAGCTTGCCTTGCTGATGAGCTAACCCCGGGCGCGGGCCTACAGCGCTTGAGTGGCGAGCCGAGGGAAGTATTCGGGAGTGGAACGCAGTTCCTGCTTGCTGTCCTACCACCTGCAAGAAATATATATATGTATATATAATATGGAGCCCGTGAAACAGGCTGATTCACTACCGGGAATAACGGCTCAGAAGAAGGCAGCAGTAGTCTTTTTATGATGCATACTCACCTCTACATCGGGACTGTGAGGAAGACATGGATATTCCTTAAAGTACCTTTTCTCAACGTATTCCAGCGCCTTCTCTACAGCGTCAGCCGCACTGCATGCTCATGCCGCAAATTGGGGATCGCCGTTTCCACTCTAGCTCCAAAAGCTAAACGCTTATAAATGACGGAATACGGGTTTAGAGGCTCACATGCCTTACCGGGATTCCGAATGGGAGCGATCAGGCGTTGAACAGCCTTCTCGGGCGAGAGAAAATGGCGCGTCCGTTACAGAGTCGGCCCGCATCCTGCACATTCCGAGCACCTCTCAAAGAGTAGCATCAGCACCAGTCATATGTTTCCCATAAGTCCGCTCAACTGTGTCTGCCTTCAAGAAGGAAGACAGCTGCAACTTGCTTCCTTGCACCAACAAGCTGAGTTGGGCACCTACCGCACTGAAGTTTCATGGCTGCTGTAGTTGTTTCCCCCTTTAGGCCGTCGTTTGGTTGAAAGTGCGCGGGCGGTCGTTCCATGAATTAACCTAATTGCAACGTAGCTGTATATAAGGGATGTACTTGGAGGGCCCATCTGCATTCGGGCCAGGCAGCGCCCGCTGCCAGACAAGCGTTGCAAGGTAGGAGTGCTTCAATTTCACACAAATCATGCATGCGTGACACGCTGATATGCCATGCAATTTAGCCCAAGCGAGTCTCTCTCCCGGTAAGCAGGCTTCACTAAAGATGAGTGTGCTGTAGGGACAGATTACAGCCTACATTCCGTTTCCCGTGAGTTCGGAATTCGGTATTATCCATTCGCCTTGAATCTCGTCCCAGGAGGCGACAGCGCGAATTCTCTGCGGGTCCTCACCCACGCGCTTGCGAGAACATCTAAAAGAAAACCAAATTTTGTGTGCAGTGGAAGCAGTCGTGTCCGTAGGTAGTACTTACCGTCGCTTCCTCAGGAGGAACAAAACGGTCTATTATGGCTTGCTGCAAGCGCATCTCGAGTTCCATTGAGCGTATATCGTGGAGGAGGGACTCTCGCTCCGCTTGGAATTCCTTCTGCAGGTCTTCAATGTCATCAACAACTTCGGTATAGCGCTTGCAAAGCTGTTGTACTTTGCTTGACAAGTGACTCAGTTCCTTGTCTTTGGAGGTCACTAAGCTTTCAAGCAATAGCCGGGCTTCCCGGCCTTGGTCGCGTTCTCTACGTAGCTGCTCCTCTGCATCATAGGGCCATCAGAAGACGAAAGCCCAGAAACAGACTGCACCAGGGTGCCTTCTATACCTCTTGTTCGCTAAGACGTCTAGACAATCAGCCTCACCCATCTTCTTCTGCTCTTCTAAGCGCAGTTGAGTCCTCTTCAACTCCCGCTGCTGCTGTTTGGCTTTGGAAATCTCCGCTTTACCTCGCAAGAGTTGCGCCTCCATGTTTTTCACGCGGAGTGCCAGCTCGGCTTTATGCTATAAAGTCACCACCATTCAACATGTGCAGGTTGGCCCCATTTGATTTGAACGCCTGCTTTGCAGCAACTGTCTACCATTCAAATGCGTCATTCTGCTTACCTGTTCGTACATTGCCACCTGAGCCTCTTTTGCTTTCAAATCTTCTTCGGCCTTTCTCCGTGCAAGCTCGATAGCCTGCACATCAACGCGGATGCCACGCAAACTATGCAGTGAGGGGGTTCTGCTTGAGAATTGGCACTGGCTCACGCTAGCTCATTCCGAACTACTTAAACGCAAAGACATATATGGACTTCAAGATTGCCGCAATTGACGGATTACATTTTTCTCCGTTTCAAAAGTAGCTCGAAGGTGACGCTGCTGCTCCAAATTCAGTTCTTCCAATTTGCGCCTCTCCTCTTCCGAAACATCTACTATTTTGATTTTCTCTACAATCTTCTCCACAATTGTGGGCTTTTCTCGGACAACTTCCTTCTCAACGATGACAGGCTTCTCAACAACAACTTCCTTCAGCTGTTCAACAGGGTTGCTAAGCGCTTGGAGTCTTGCTTCTGCAAAAAGGAACGGCTACCTCATCACGCCGGCATAACCAGCCTTGTCTCACCCGCCAAGCCTGCCATAGTTGCAAGTACTAAGTGGGAAAATACAGGGCATTGTCGACAAAACAGGGTTGTGTGTTGGCCATTTTTGAGCAACGGACCCTCCGCTGCTTGTAGCTGCTGCTTCAAGCGAGCTATTTCCTCCTGGAACGCCAATATCACTGCCTGCTTAGGATCTTCATTAACATGAGGAGCATTCTTAATGTGCTTTGTCCGCTGAGCATAGCGGAGCGTGCTCAGAGTCTCGTCGTAGTGGACACACGCAGGCCCAACGTTTGCCACCATGGCAGTCCTCGTGTTTCCGCCTAACGAGGCCTGAGACATTTCAAACAGAAGAGAGTGAAGTACTGGGGGCATACGGATTAAGAGAAGCATAAAACAGTAACTGAACCCTAATGGGCGTGGAGGGGGAGTTAATGCTCTGATACCTGCAAGATTCGTGTTAGTTTCGAATCGCGGTACGGAACGAAGGGTGACTGTTCTGCCAAGGCGGAAATGACATTGCCCAGGGCGCTCAAAGACAAGTTGATCTTCATAGCTTCTCTAAACCTTTCGCCGACAGAGCCAGCCTTACTCTGCCTGTGTTACAAACACGGGATAAGGAGTTCCTCCATATTTGTCTTCGCCACCAAACTTAGGCTAATTGAAAAGGTACAACATTTACCTCTCTGATCCAGCAAGATCCACAAGATTCAGCTTTCCCATGCGCACGCGTCCTTCTTTATCTGCGCTCTCAACTGCTAGCGTGAAGATGGAATGGGACCTATTCGCATTCCGAAAATTGTCGGCAAATATATGCGGGTCGATGACTATGCAGGAAGGAAGTGAAGTACCTCCCTACAGGCGGGCGTGCTAAAGAGATAATACTGTGAAATTCCGCTTCTCTGCACAGATATATTAACTACCTCCGTGCAGAGAAGCTGAAGCGCACGAAATTTGCTAGAGACACTATGCAGACTGCGTTGCCTCACCTGCTCGAGACAGCGTTCATTAACGTGGCGCCCACCTTCCGGTTGCGCTGTCCTGTTGCCTAAACCATTAACGAAAAGTACGCAAGCAAAACCTCTACTGCCAGCGAGACTTAAAATTATGTGCGAACACAGCGATGGAAGGAAGTGAGGCAGGTAAGCACTGGTGGCTATCTCCCCTTCAGTCACTGCCCGAGAGTGCATTCCTATGCTTGAAACCGTCGATTTGAACAGTGTGTAGGCAGAGTTGAGGAATGCGTGGGACGTTCTTTACCAGGAGCTTCGACAGTTCTTCAGCAGACTTTACCGCAAAGGCGCTGAGGCCTTCTGCAAAAACGCCGCTTTCGGGATTATCCCGGAGGTTAAGCTTTGCTGTGTGATTCTTAGAGAGCAAATCCCTTGCCTGAGTGTGACACAATTCACTGTGTACTAAGGTATGCTGCATATGTTTTGTGGTGTGAAACCTCTTCGTCATGATTTTGCACCGCGCAGTTAATCCTTCCGAAGCAAACGTGGCAGCTCACCTCTTCGTTGTATAGCTCCAGAAAGGAAGCTCGTACAAGAAATGTCTGCGGAAAGACAACTATTGACTTCTCGAGGGCATGTGCACTTTGAATAATCCGTTGAAGGGCAGGGTACGAGCGGGAAGGGAAGGCTTTGGAGGCTAATAGGATGAGCCAGCCATTGAAGGGCAGGGTGTCAGCGGTATCGGAGGCTAATAGGGTGCCGCCAGGTGGTGAAGGCGTGAACAGGCGCTTTCCTTGTCTGACGCATAGTCAATAGTACTGAAGATGTGCTCAAAGGCTCGAGGAATTATGCCTTGCAACTCCCCTTCTCCTCCGATCATGGTGTACGTCTTCCCCGTGCCGGTTTGCCCGTATGCAAACACAGTACCTGAGAAGCTAGCGCCCGCAAGTACCTTTTCTTATTTTCAAGGTAATCTTCTACAATGAAGCTGCAGGAGCCCGCCCCCTAGCTTAAGGTGTGAATTAGAGCTCAACACGAGCACTCCTGTTTATGTATTTCCGCTTGAGCGGCATCATTCAAACAGTAGGGAACTCTAGTTGCCCTGGCTCCGCTAGTCTCTGTGTGTACTATGCACCGTTGTAGCCTTCCGTGACGCTTTCAACAATGCCGTAAGCAGCATCTTCATAAACGCCCTCCTGAGACACGCTGTTCGAAGACACCCCACCCAGCGGCTTCTCGAGAGTTCTAGGTGTGGTGTTGTTGGTTGTAGCTGCCTCCCTAGGGGAGCACCTGTGCATCTCTCTCTATTTTCCCATGGTTCCACTGGTGGGCAATAATGCACAGTTCTTTTGTGATGACACAACTCACGACTCATCGTAAACAGCGTCAAAGCTGAAGTGCTTCGTCGGACCGTTCGGTTTCTGGAGGGAGACAGATGCGTTCTTGCTGTTCACGGTCAGCACGCATTTGCGGCCTTCGCTGATTTCCGACTCAGAAAGAGGTCGGCAGCTGAAGGAAAAAACATCAACATGCTCTAGATACTCCTAGAGCAAACGAACAGCATATGCTGCAGAGGCCTACCGTTGCTGCTCATGTCTCTCTTGACACGAGTGTTCAATGGCCCCCGTGCCGCAGCTGATTAAGCCGCCTCCGTTAACATATTTTTTTGCTGCAGTTTATCTGCAGAGTTTATTTCTTGCGCATTTGAGCCGCATGGCTCGTCCACTACAGGCTATGAGACTTTGAGTGCACGACATTGCACAGCTTCCGCTGTGCAATGTCGTGCCCTCTGGTGCAGATACGACGCAGCCTGTCACTCTAAATTAACTTTCAAAGGCTTATATCACTTTTTCTTCGAAAGAGGAGTACGGGATGCTAAATACAATTGAATGACACCCAGCCGGCCTTTAACCACGACCAGACGCAACTAACTACATGCGCTGGTATCGGTTTCAAAGCAACCGCTAGTACAGCTCATACCCCTACGGTGTAGCCTGGCACCCAAATGGAATTTCGCCTTCATGGCGTTTATCATGTGCTGAAGCGGGGAAGGGTTCGTTTGCCCCTCACCGAATTACAACGCGAACCCGTTCTCCTTTGGGGGCGTCAGCAGCCTCCTGCTGCTGAGCTGCAGCAGGTGCGTCCATTTTTAAACAAAGCAAAGGTAAAGGTGCTTTCAAGCCGCGGCGAAAGCGCGTCACGTGAAAATTGCGCAACTGAGGACAGCTGTCTGGCAGCAGGCAATGAAGTTGAACATACGCATACAGGCGGAACCCAAGATTCCAGGATTCACGTTACCGCCAGCCCCCCCAAGTACAAGAAAAATGTCCCATAAACGAAACAAACCATTCCAGTCAAATGTTTTTCTTCTATGCGCTTCCAGTCGACCCTTAATGCACGTGAATCGCGCAGGACCACCGGTGGGGCCCAGCCCCTGCGGGGTAGGGATGGAATGACCTCTGTTACAGTTGCATCTGCACGCATGCAGATAGATGCCCTTCTCCTGCTTTCGTTCAATGGCTTTTACTTGAAATTTCCTGAGTTGCTTTGAATTTCAAGTGGGTAGGAGTAAAGCCACCGCTCAACAGGGGGCCGTAGCGCCCGTGGGAGGCCCCCCTCTTCGCTTTATTCACTTTCTTCCACCATGCAGCATGCAGAAGATCATTCAGTGAGCACAGCTCCAGAACCCCACGGAACTATTGCCGCTTCAGACATACCGCTCCGCCCAGAAGGGGAAGCAGCGCCTGCAGCTGTCGCAGTCGCGTGCGAACTCCAACAACAGAGCCCGGAAGAAGGTCCTTTGGCTCAGCCAACGGAAGAAAAAGTGAGCCTACCGTCCCACCCAGTTGCAGAAAGTGCTTCTTCATCAGCAGAAGCGGAAGAAAACACAGCGGCAGAGCGGAAACATGCAGCAGGAGGCGACTTGCATACACCTCAGATAGAAGGGGAAGCTGCAAGTACGACAGAGGCGAACAGAGAACTTGCAACGGCGCACAGCTTGGAGGATGCAGAAGCTTCAGCAGACCAGATGGAGGAGGAGGAGAATCCACCGTCTGAGACACAGCAAACCGTCCCAAGGCTCATGGGTAGGCAGACATGGAGGCCGCGGGGTCAGAGGCTCAGCTTCGGCCGTTTGTGTAAAGGCCAGTCTGCACCGGGGGGATGCGTAGGCGATAGCACCGCAGCAAAGAAGCGGTGGGAGCAGCAGCAACAACAAAAGGAGAAGCAGCGAGAAGCTCGCGATGCTGAGAAACAAGCCCGGGCAGTAAAGGAAAAGGTGCGGCTGCAGCGCCGCAAGCAGCGGGAGGCCAAGCGGCAACGGAAGAAGGAGAATGAAATGAAGAGCGCTAAAGTGCAGGTCATCAAAGACACCACGAAGATCAGAAAATGGAATAAACAAGCCCGAAGGCAGCTCGTTAAAATGTCACCCGAAATGATCCGTCAGCTCTACGGCGTTCAGCTGTGACAGCAAATGTTTTGTTTTCTTTTTCATGTTGACTGTGGGACTCACCTCAACTCTTTTTAACATTAGTTAACATTTGGTTTTTAGGGGTGCGGGGGCCTTTTGTGCACACTTCGCGATTATAGGTGGTGTTAGGCCGCTGATGAAATGCACAAGCACGAGCTGTTGCGGCTAACGGAACGCCAGAGGCTACAGGGGGCTTCAGTTTGATGTAGTTGACAGCTCTTTATAGGGGAGAAGTAGACGGAGCTGTACAGAACCTTACCCATTTATGGTTCTTTTGTAAACTGCCTGAGGGTGCTACGGCATTTTCGCCCAGCTTCCGGTAGGCGTGCCGCTAAGGCAGCTTAATGCACTTATTTAGAGTCACCTGCTGCTTGAATGGAAACAGCTGAGGGCCCTAAGGAAATTACCCAGGAGAGCTTACAGCCGCATGCCTGATCCCTTAGATGAGATGGGGTCTAAGGTGATCGGGTAGGGAAAAGGGGTATTCCGAGTTTGCGGTTTAGAGCTTAGCGCCAGCCAAGCACTTGCAGTCTGCTCTTCGCCACTGCTTCGAGGATGCATACGGTTGACAGTGATATTTTCGCATTTTCTGCGTATAAGCTGTATAGCACGGCAGGGAGCGAAATAATCATCACTCAATGCTGCCAACGCCACGCTTCTCTGACCCAGGGAGGCAGCAAGCGTATTGCATAGCTCTGTATGCCTATGCCCTTCTGTTCCTACTAGTTGCATTTGTGTTTATTTCTATGTTTACGCTCATGTTCTTCCTTCTCCCTGTCCCCATTTGCTTCCCTGTTCATTCATCGGCCTATCTTAAAGAGATCTCAGTGTTGGCGGGCTGTTTGGCTGCAACTCGGCAGGAGCAAGTGCCCGGTTCGCATGTATGAAAGACAACGGGCTACATGTTCACTGGTCATAGGGGCTTCCAGAAGTTCATGCAGAGCTAATTGGTAGTAGTTGCCAGTACATGCTGCCTTTGCAAAGTGTACAGGCAGTTCCAGCGGAAATGCAGGCACAAGCGTATCCTGTTGAATGCTCTATACGGCAGGAGCCGCCACGTCTGCACGCTCATAAGGTGGATTGCTCTTTAGAAAGCATTGACTGGTATGTCAAAAGCGTATCCTGTTGAACGCTCCAGACGGCAGGAGCCGTGACGTCTGCACGGTCATAAGGCGGATTGCTCTTTGGAAAGCATTGATTACTATGTTTTGGAGGAGTTGTGATGCATGCGTCCAAGTGCAAGAAATCATAGGCACGCACGGATGCGGCGTGCATGGGCTAAGACTGATCAGGTTGCTTGGGTATTTTCGGTATCTCACTTGGATTGCCCGGCTAACCATTTCAGAAACTACAGGAATTATGGCGGCTCGCTTAACATTCAGGGCTGCATACCTTTACATGTAGGTGCATTTAGGCTACGTGGCTCCGAATGGACTGTTGGTAGCAGCTGTTTTCGTCAACGAACTTTCTTGAGGCGGTTCGTCTGCTGACATCTGCACTGCCATTTTCTTTACGTAGAGACATCAATAGGCGGGTGGCCACAAACTCGACTGTATCTGCATCGTTCGAAAAAGACCACACAAGAAGCAGCATCACACTGCTGATTGAACAGTAGAGCGGCTGCTGGGCCGCAGTTGGTGCGGGTGTTGCTGCTGTAGCTGCTGCGTTCGCTCCTGCTACTCTGCCTTAGCAACAGCAACAATCTCCTTTCTATTCTCTATTCGTAGAGGCGATTACTGGAGAGCAGCTGATGGGCTCAAGCAGGTACTGCCTTGCGAGGACTGGTATGGTGGAAAAGCTGTTTAGTTTAGTTGAGGACTGGTAGGGACCAGCACAACGGAGGGATGAACGCTCACCTTCGTCTGGTTTTTCGACAGCCATGTTGACGGTCCTGTTGGCTTTTTGTTTTCTCTTTTCACCTTTGTTCAGCTGCTCTTCAATGTCTTTGAAGTCCATAATAAAAGAACGAATGGCAGCCAAGAGTTCCACTGCGTAACGGCATCTTCGTTGCATTTGAGAACTCTCCGTCTGCTCCTGTTCCTCTTTTCGTTTCTGATTTTTCACACCCTCAGTGCCAGACTTCTCCTGCTGCGCCTCGCCGTCTGTCTCAGCAGCAGATTCCCGCCTACAAAGCACTCATCACATGCCCTTTTAAGAAAAATAAGGCACTTTCTGCGCTTATTGCTTATAGCCATGCCGGGAAGCCTTTGCAGGCCTTTTACCTGACAACTGTGTTTGGTGCGTAAAACTGACTCAGTAAGTAGCTAGTTCGGCAGGTTATTGGGTAGCGATGCTCACGGGTGCAAGGGTTCGGCTAGCTAACTCTTGTGGCATCTTCTGTACTGCAAACATTCGAAAGGGGCAAAATTGCTTGCGTGTGTCTTTCACTGCTTACCGTTGCCTCTCCCAGGCAGCACGGCCGTGTTGTATGTTGGGCCTGGCGGTGATGCACATTGCATACATGTTTTCAACTGCAAGCAGTACCTTTCCGAGATGCAGGGACTTGCTGAAAGAGTCTCTGTCCGCTTCGTCCGCTTTGGCCGTTAGAGCAGCCGTTTCTTTTTCTAGCGCCTCGAGCTCGCGCTGGTACTCGGCTACTTTGTTGTTCGCCTCCTGAGAAAATGCCCTCGCACCTTTAATTGGACACCTGATAACAAGACAGGGCGAATCAGGGGGCTGACGTGCTGCGTGGAAAATACGAAGAACGAAACCAGATGGACAGCCGGCAGAGTAAGCGTTTCCTTGCTGGTTAATAATACTTTGGGGAGCCAGCAAGGAAAGGATGAACTGGAGACTGAACAAGGAGGAAAGCAGCATACAAGAATTTTTGCTGCTTGGCTCCTTTTGTACTCCTGCAACTGTTGGCGCAGTATGTCCATTTGCTCGGTCGTTTTTTCCTCATGCTCACGAAGGCTGGAGTGGACGGAAGCCAGAACTTCAAAGCGCTCAATTATGTCTCGCACGCTCGAGAACTCTGGACTTGTTTCCGACGCGGCTTTCAGGTAATCTGCAAACTTCTGTACTGGCAAACTCACAAACAAGGACAATCACCCTCTTCAAACACCTGAACATTATATCTACAAGAAACCATGAAGCTGCCGCCTGCATCCGCATCCGCTGCGACGTTCAAACAAGGACGGCATCTGCTTGCTTGTAAGCGTATTCTTTGAATTCTGCCACGTCTACATGTCCCCCAAGCACATAGTGCAGCAGTTACACATCTAAAGCTTTGCTTGCAGTCCTCTGCGTGCCTTTCATGCTCATAAATCGCTTTCTGTGCTGTGCAGGGCTCTGCACATTTTGATGGCTCTGTAGCCAGGCGATTTGATCATCCGGCAACGTGTTAACTGCTGTGCACTACCCTTGTGAAGCGCTTTAGAAAAAAAGAAGCCACTATAAGGGAGCCACTCTTCTCGAAAATTCTGTCTTGACCCCTCTCCCCCAAATTTCACGAAACCTTTCCCGCTGCACCGACATTTTGTCATAGGCTCGCTGTTCTGTTTTATGGGAGTGCAGCAGAGAAGCAAACACCGCCTGGCTATTTTCATTTCATTTTATCTTAGCATAACACCAGTTCTTTCCTTCTCGGTATCTGCCCTGGGTCTTGTCTGTGCTTTCTCCTGTGTCCATTTTATCAGAAGCCAGCAAGGGGATTGTAAGTAGGAACGGGGAGGGGAGCTTACGACCCTCTACTTGTGTTTCGAAGCCTTCGCACGTGACTTCATCTACTGCCAGCTGTCTCTGCAGCACCGCGATCTCTCTATCGCGGGCATGACTCGTTTCTCTTTCTGCGGACGCCCTTCTGTTAGCTCGCGCCGTTTTATCCTCGTTGGTGTACACAAACTTCTGGAACCGCTGGAGCTGCGCCTTGAGCTGAGCCTGTCGTTTTTGCAGTTCCGCATCTTGCTGCCTCGCCTTCTCCACTACCTGCAGGATGCGATGAAGAGAGCTCATACATCCTTGCGCTCCTTAGGCTTTGCATTTCCCCGCTTGCCAAACTTGCTTCTGCTGAAGAGCACAACCCTTCAGGCAAAGCGCGGCATGCAAAACAGGGAGAAGGAAGCAACGGTCAAGGAAATGCCTTACTTGCGCATAGGAGACCTTCTTGACGTCCAACTCAGTCGTGACTTCATGCAGCTGACGTTGCAAATCCTGGAGGAACCGGAGCATAGAAAGAAGGGGCGACTCACAAGCTCAGGGGGAGTTCGCTGACAAAGCGCGAAAGCAGCGGCGTTGGTTTTTGAACACACACACAAATGGGAACGCTTGAATGTTTTGCCCTTGCAGCGAGAAAAATGGCAGCAAGAGGAAACTTAAAGGCATTGCTGGCACCCAAATGACAGAGGGGTTTAAAGAAATTTTGGAGTTTTCATGAGTCTATATGAAGAAGTACGAGTAGAGCTCTCATGCGAAAATACATCGAACTGGGCTCAAATGGAGATGCATTAACCCAATGCGTTTGAATCAACGTTTATGTTTAGGTATGCCTGCTTGCAGTTGCGCAATATAATATATACCTATATCTATATATATATAGATATATATAGATATAGATACAGATATATATACATGTACTATTTGAAAATAGTATATGCAGAGCTACGTAGATTTCCTGTTGCATATTCTCGACTGAACGCTATAATTTCGGAACCTTCAGTGCCACGAGCTTGAACGTATCGCAGTGTATGCAAGTAATCATGCTAAGGCTTGCCAACCAGAAGACGTGCGTCGTCTGAAGGCAACTCAAGGCCGAGCTGTTGCAGAAGAAGAAGCTGCTGTAGATTGCCGGTGCGCAGCGAGAGGCTCTCGAGCCCCTCGTCGTCTTCTTGCGTTCGACAAGCCATGCTGGTTTTTCCCGATGTTACTTCAGACAACAACTTGAGAGTTCACTGAAGTGAAGAGAAACAGGAACAAAGGAAGACAAGCGAGAGGTACTTGACATCGCGATCACAATTATGGAGGCCCTATACATTCGTCTGCTTGCGTCTGCTTGGGTGTCTTTGGATTTTCCAAAGTCGAGGTAGGCGTGTTCGGTATCATGCTATGATCCCATGGAGTAGGAATGAGTGTGATGCTTTTGTTGCAGAAGGCTGAGTAGCAGGTCAAGCCATGCTAATGTGGATATTATCTTCGGCTTTATCGAGGGTTGTGAGTACTTTATAGTGCATTAAAGAATCGAACATTTCATATTTCAGCAACGAATCGGCCGTATCCAAGTAAGAGGCTGTGCGCGTCCCGTAAAAAACAATTCGAGAGCATGGACACAGTGCACAGGGCAATGCTCGGCTTTTGTGCGACTCTTCTCTAAGTTGAACGTTGTGGTGTTGAGCTATATGAGCCATTAATTGAAGTACATATTCACGAGATTAAGGCATTTTCAACAAAAATGACGAGATGAGGAACACCCTACACAGTGACGGTCACCTGCAGGTGACCTTCCGCCCGTGAGGCGATGAAATCGCGAAACCGCGGTATTGTGTATAGCCTGCCGCACGAGCCAGATCTCTCTGAAATTTCAAGCTTTTCATATGCTTTACTTATTTAATGCCACCGCCGGCTTCAGTGAAGAGCCTTTAGAGCACAGCAGGACGAGCACGTAGCTGCGGCTGCTGGAGGCCTCGGGGCCCCAGAGGACCAGAGCCCCCCGAAGCAGCAGCCGGCGTATCAGCATAGAGATGCTGATTAAGTTTGTTGGTTTTAGCCCCCTTTTATACACAAAACTGGAGGTGATCCGTTTTTACATATGCGTTTGCTGCCAGGAGCTGGCGCCTGTGGCGGCTGAGCAGCAATTCGACGGTGAAGTGTTAACCTTCCAACATAGCAGCAAAAACAGCAGCAGAAGCAGTAACAACTACAAGCGGAATTCCAAGAACACCAGCAGCTGCAGCCACCTCCACAGCACGGCAGCACGCAGCACCGAAACTTGGACTTGAGGATAAGAAACCGCCTTTTGGGGCTGTCTCTACGGTGCCATGGAGACCGAAAAGCCCTTTGCAAAAGCATGTGAGGAGTATGCTGAGGCCCAGGGCCTTAGGGACCTGATGCAGTCCCTCCTAAAGTTGCTGCTGCAGCAGCAGCCAGAAGATCCGGTGCAGTATCTCATAGATCACTTAAAGCAACAGCAACTCCTTGAAGCTCAGGAATTCCAGCCTCAGCAGAAGCAGGAGCAGCAAAAAGAGCAGATAGAGCCTCAACAAGAGCAGCAGCCCCAGCAGGTGCAGCAACAACAGCAATTAGGTCCCCCGCTGCGCCTTGTCATGCTGGGTCTGCCCGGCAGCGGGAGGCGTGAGGTGTCTGCCCGCCTAGCTGAGCGGTGGGGTCTTCCTTTGGTTTCTGTTGGAGGCCTATTGCGAGCGCACGCAGAGAAATACCCTAGGGGGGAAGCTGCTAGGGCTCTCAGCACGAAGACCTTGGGTGGGCGGGAGCAGCCCTAAGATGCAACGGGGAAGGGAATCATGAACTGATAGAGCTAGTGTTGTCTGCAACGATAGAAAGAGCAGCACTGCATGAGTTTAAATAGCAGTCACCAGCATCAGCTGCATATCATTTGCATGCATCCTGGGAAAAGAGCAGAGTTCCTTGATTACACAGACAGGCAGTTTTCGGGTGTACATACAGAAAACAACGGTAGGGAAAGGGGAAGAGACCACATCTCCTGTTTGCAACTGCTGCGTTTGTATTGGCAGCAAGCGACGAGCTCGTGGTGGAGTTGGTGTCTAGTCAGTTGCAACAGCAGCAGCAACAACAGCAGCAACAGCAGCAGCTAAGTGGTGGCTGGATCCTGGACGGGTTTCCACGCACGCGAGCCCAAGCTGTGGCTCTGCTGGATATGCGTCTGTCTCCTGACCGCTGCTGTTTGCTGCTTCCTGGGGAACTCCGGGCGAGGTCGGCGGTGCGTGCTGCTGTAGCAGCAGCGGCAGCAGCAGCTGCAGCAGCGGCAGCGGCAGCAGCAGCAACAGCAGCGGACGCACGCCCCGCAACCGGAGTGTCCGGGCCCTTCTTTCGAACCAGCACCTCTCAAGCTTCGGAGAGGCGCAATCGGCTGCTGATGACAAGAGAAGCAGATGCTTTCCTCCGTCAGTTGTACAGGCAAGCAGGTTAATCTCCCCAACCACACACAAACTAGAAAACCCTTAATCCCAAACCCTTACTGCTGCTGACGTATCGGATCATCATAATCCCCTTGTCCAATCATCAGGCACACTAGTGGCGTGCTCGAGGTCTTGGGGCCCCTCGCAGAAACTGTCCCTGCTGAACAAGCCACAGACAGTCTAATCGAGACTTTAGAGGTACGGTGTTTAGGCTTTAGGGCTTAGGGTTTGAGAGGGACGCGTCGCGCCTCTCACCAGAAAACGGGGGGCATCCAGCTCTTGGTTGCTTAGTGGCGGTCCTCCGCATGCAATAACTCCCGAGAGAGGAGCAGCAGCAGCCTTACCATATGCAATAGCAGCAGCAGCAGCAGCAGCAGCAGCAGCAGCGGCAGCAGAAGCAGCAGAAAAGGGCCCCATGCCGGCCTCGTGATGTTTATACAGGCCAGATGCGGACTTGACGGAGGTTCGAAGCTTCGTCTGCATCCACCTAAACTATGTGTAGGCGTCAACCGTCGTTTCTAGTTTCTTTCAAGCTTGCAAAAAGCAAGCTTACCTAGGATCTATTGTCTGAGTAGAACTCATCTTTGGGAGTTCAGGGATAAGCCGTTGCAAAGAAAACACGGACAAATACGCTCCTCTGACAACATTGGAGATGCTTACAGCGGAACGTCTGAATGCGTACACCTTGTGAGAGTGAACTTTGGACATGAAGGTTTCGCTGTGCATGCGAATTGTTGTTTTCCTGCAGATTATTGGGAGCTGCGCCAGTGGGAAGTCTGCTCAGTGTCGTTTGCTTACGAACCGATTCGGCATCGTCCACGTGGACATACGCGAGTTATTGCTGCAAAAGGTGAGACGTATCCCTCTCTCTCTCTCCTCCAATTTATATTAGAGATATAAACCCCCATTTATGTGTTTGTTCAAGTTCGATTAGTCACTATGGAGGAATTGCACACATACAAGTAGTTTGGTCTTCATAGAAAAAAGTTCAAATCAGTCCGCATGCGCACAAGACCTTTCATGGATAGAGTAATTGTGGCAGAGTATATAAAACAAAATAAATTGCAAGTGCATTAGACACTCCCAGGTGGAGCTGCATGCATGCAGTGGCTCGCAGCTCCTCCTGTACTTTACGCTCCTGAAAGCCGTCCGAATGCACATCTCAAGCATGGCTCAGGGGGCTCTGCAATAGATGGGAATACTCTTGCTTGCATTGCATATATCCATGCTTATATATCGATGCCCATGCATATATATATATATATATATATATATATGCGTAAATCTATGCATACATATCTGTTGAGTATATGCACACACCCCCGTACAGTAGTTGTGAGGAAGCATTTGTGTATATATTTTTCTAAGGCAGACTGCTGCTGCTCAGGCCCACGAAGACCCTGCCTACAAGGAGGCTCTGCTCGAGTTGGAGGCAGGTGTTGAGTCTTGTAAGCTTTAAAAATAATAGAATTTAGGGCTTCGGATATCAGCCTTCACATTTCAACCTTCAGGGTTCGGGTATTAAGTTTCAGGGTTTCAGGTTTCAGATTTCAGGTTTCAGAGATCAGGTTTCACATTTCAGGTTTCACATCTCAGGTTTCAGATTTCAGGTTTCAGATTTCAGGTTCCACATTTCAGGTTTCAGATTTCAGGTTTCAGCGATCAGATTTCAGAGATCAGGTTTCACATTTCAGGTTTCAGAGATCACGATTCAGAGATCAGGTTTCAGATTTCAGGTTTCAGATCTCAGGTTTCAGATTTCAGGTTTCAGAGATCAGGTTGCAGATTTCAGGTTTCAAATTTCAGGTTTCAGATTTCAGGTTTCATATATCAGGTTTCAGATCTCAGGTTTCAGATTTCAGGTTTCAGGTTTCATATTTATTGTATCTTGTTTCAGTATTCAGTATTCAGGTTCCAGATTTTTTCTTTTCAAATTTCAGGTTTCAGATCTCAGGTTACCGGATTCAGGTTTCAAGGTTCCCGGTTTCTTGCTTCCTGTTTGTTGTTTTTTTGCGGGTTTTCAGCGTGCGAGGATCTGCTGATACAGTTGGTGGTGCAGCGCCTCGCCGCAGCAGACTGCGCCCGGCGGGGTTGGGTTTTAGATGGGCTTCCACAGACGGCTCACCAAGCGGTGCTGCTACGGCAGCACAAGATTATACCGGACTGCGTTGTGTTTCTCGAGGCTCCTGAGGTAGATGCACGAACAACTAGCTGTCTCACATCCGCTTGTTGCACAACTGCAGCCCCCTTCATTGCTGCAGCTAGTCACCTCTGCGGCGCGCAGCGGGGCACCCTCATGGATAGTTAGCTAGCTAGCTAGCTGTGGCTAGTTCTGAAGAAGATCCAGATATGCTGCAGCTAGGAGCCTTCAACGCCGTCACACCAGCGGCCCTTACCGCCTTGGCTTCGCAGCTATTTGCCTACTGCTGTTGGCAGGTTTATACTGAATTGTAAACCTCGTCGCTGTTCAAATTGTTTTGTTTGTTTTCATCTGTCTACTTACGTGCAGGGCACTTTGGTAGACAGAATCAAGAAACGCAAAGCAGGCAGCGACAGTGTAAGATGCTTGCTGCAGCGTCGCATGATGCTGTGCGGCATGCTGCTGCTGCTGCTGCTGCTGGTTGCTGCTGTTCGTGCTTCTGCTGCTGTTGCTGACGTGAAGCACTAAAGCAGTAACACCAAGTGGTGGCGAGGCTAAATTAAAACAAGGGGTAAGGAAAAGACAGCACCGGGCTGGTGTGCATGCATGCAGAAATCTGTCGAGGCTTCCGCTGAAGGGCAGACAGACAAAGATGCAGCAAGACTAGTGGAGCTGCGGTAAGCAAATACATCCAGGCAGAAGCGGCAACAGCAGCGGCTCCAGCAGCAGCAGCAGCACCTCCAGCACTACATAGTAGCACCAGTAGCAGCTGCAGCGTCCTGCATGAAGCAGCATCCTCTGCACGCTGACTGCAGCTGCAAGAGCACCAACAGTAGCTACCGCAGCAACCGCAGCAACAACAACAACAGCAGCAGCAGCTAAAGTGCATGCAAATGTGGCGGAGGCCTGTAAACCTGCTGTCTTCAGTACGGCGCAGCTCGAACGGTGGCTGCCAGAGATCCGCGAGGCCTTCTCAGGGAAGATGACAACTATCTGGTGAGGACAGAGCACGCATCGCCTCTCTCATTAACCCCAGTCAGCTAACTAGCCACTTAGCTAGCTAGCTAGCTAGCTAGCTACTTCGCTAGCTAGCTAGCCACATAGCTAGATACCTCGCTTTATAGCTAGCCACTTCGCTATCTAGCTAGCTACATCGCTAGCTAGCTGGAAGAGTTGGGGCTGAGGTGTGGCGGCTGCTGCAGCGCTGACGATATCGTGTCAGTGGAGACGATCAACAAACGTATATTGGAGTTCCTTGCGAAGTAAACCCTCAAATACAAACCCTAACCCTAGCACCAAACCCTAAACCCTAATGCTAGATGAGCCCTTAACAGCTAACTGCCAAACATAAAACGGCACACTGCAGACATCCTAAACCCTAAACCCTAAACCCTAAGCTCTAAATCCTTTCGTTCACATTACCCGTGTCAAACCCTCAAACCCCAAACCCTCACGCTAAAGATGCTTGGCCTTTTACAGAGCTGCAAACGCTGCATACACTATATATATAATATTTGTTAGTTAAAACCCTATCTATATCTATATCTATGCCTATATCTATATCTATATATCTATATCTATATATCTATATCTATATCTATATATGTATGTCTATCTGTCTATCCATCTATCTATCTATGTCTATATCTATGTCTATATATATCTATATATAGACATATAGATATATAGATATAGAGATATATATCTACATATCTATATATCTATATAGATATAGAGATATATAGATATATAATACTTGCTAGTTAAAACCCTTAAGCAGCGTGCAGACGCTAAACCCTAGCCCTACACATTCTCCTTTTGAATAAACCCTAAAAACAAAGCAGTCCTCAAGCTGCAAGCTTAACCTGTATTTTATTTATTTCTTTGTGTTTGCTGTCTCTCCTTCTGCAGCCACCGCATGCCACCCAGAAGGCTTAACTAAACCCTAGCGACCTCGTAGCTGCTGCTGCTGCTGTTGCTGCTGCTGTTGCTTTTGCTGCAAGTATTGTTGCTTGGCGCTCTGGCAGCCGCATAGCAGCAAGGCAGCATGACCTCCTTCTGCTTTGGCTGCTGCTGCAGAAGCAGCAGCAGCAGCACCTGCAGCAGCACCAGCACCAGCAGCAGGTAGGCGAATAGCTTGAACAAGCCTTGTCTATTGTCTTTTGTTGGACGTCTTGTCAGCTGAGGCTTTGTAATACAGAGCCTCTCTCTCTCTCTCTCTTCTCGAACAGAGCATGAAGCTGTCTGCTACATACAGCAGCTGCAGCAGCAGTTTGTAAATACAAGAGAAGCCGACTATACCTTCGTGCATGCACCTGAAAATGAGGACGAGAAACATGCATAAAACACTTAGGTGTCTGTACACCTGAAAAACCAAAACCCTCAACTCCTTTCAACGCCTGCGCACTCGGGGAGAGCAACACTTTAATGCATGCATCAAGCCCTGTATATATCTATATCTATATCTATATCTATATATCTATATCTATATCTATATCTATCTATATCTATATCTATATCTATATCTATATCTATCTATCTATCTATCTATCTATATATCTACCTATCTATCTATCTATCTATCTATCTATCTATCTATCTATATATATATATATATATATCTAATATAATATATAGATGCTATATGTACATGCTATGTGTATGGATTATGTTTATATAGTAAATGTTTATGTTATATATTGTATACGTCAACACCATATGTATAAACACCTACATCTCCATATAAATCAAAATCTACTAAGTAAAAAAAGACAAATTGCCCTACAATGCATGCAAACAAATTCAGAAAGCCCCAAAATATAATTGCTACGATGTTTGAGCT
>OY986956.1:760000-765000 GCA_963920595.1 Eimeria praecox
TCTGTGTCTCTGTCTCTCTTTCTCTCTCTGTCTGTCTCTCTCTCTCTCTCTCTCTCAGTTTCTGTCTCTACATCTACATCAGAATTAAAAAATATGGAGACAACAGATCGACATTACCGCAGCATGTCTGCTGCTGCTGTTCGACGGCAGCAGCAGCAGATGAAGCAGCAGCAGAAACGTTTGCTGGGATTAGAGACACAACACTATCTTTCTTCTTCTCCTTCTTCTTCTTCGTCTTCTTCTTCTTCTTCTCCTTCTCCTTCTTCTTCTTCTTCTCCTTCTACATTTGAGCTGTACAGACAGCAGCAGCGTCTTCCTCACTTCGGGGGATATAATTTAAACAACATTCAAGAAGATATACATCAACAGGTAAAACAATGTTGCTGCTGCTGCTGCTGTTGCTGCTGTTGTTGCTGCTGCTGTTGCTGGTGCTGCTGTTGCATTTGTTGCTGCTGTTGCTGGTTGCTGTTGCATTTGTTGCTGCTGCTGCTGATGCTGGTGGCGCTAATGCTGCTGCTGCTGCTGCTGATTGTGTTGCTGCTGCTGAAGGTGTTGCTGCTGCTGTTGCTGCTGCTGCTGTTGCTGCTGCTGTTGCTGCTACAGGTGATGGTGCTGTTGCGTTTGCTGCTGCTGTTGTGGCTGCTGCTATTATTGCTGCTGCTGCTGTGTCTGCTGCTGCTGCTGTGTCTGCTGCTGCTGCAGGCAGCTGCAGCACAAGAAGGAGACAGATGGAGACGGCCGGGAGGGCGAAGACAGCAGCAGCAGCAGCAGCAGCAGCAGCAGCAGCAGCAGCAGCAGCAATATGTGCGTTGAAGCAGACAGCTATAAAAAAATAAGAATAGATATTGTTTTTAAAAACAAATATTGCCTCTTCTTCTACTCTTCCTCTCCTGAGGGTCTGCATGCTACGATCAGAGACACAGACAAATGCTGCTGCTGCTGCTGCTGCTCCTGTTGCTGCTGCTGCTCTTATTGCTGCTGCTGCTGCTGCTGCTGCTGCTTTTGTTGGCTTCATCTTCAGGAGGCCTCCGAACTGCAAGCTGCCTATACACCTCGATTTCCAATCCCTGAGGAGACACCGCACGACCAACAAACAATCATCGACCCCAAATTACAGGGTAAGCAACACTCTCTTCAGCTAGCTAGCTAGCTAGCTAGCTAGCTAACAGATAACACACATACCGAGCTAGCTAGCTAGCTAGCTAGCTAGCAAGATATACACGTTCCTAGCTGACTACCTTGCTAGCAAACCATCTAGGTACCTAGCTAGCCACACACCTGGCCAGCTAGCTAGCTATCTAGCAACATACATACCCAGCTAGCTAGCTACCCGGCTAGCTAGCTACCCAGCTAGCTAGCTACCCAGCTAGCTAGCTACCCAGCTAGCTAGCTACCCAGCTAGCTAGCTACCCAGCTAGCTAGCTACCCAGCTAGCTAGCTACCCAGCTAGCTACCTAGCTAGCTAGCTAGCTACCCAGCTAGCTAGCTAGCTAGCTAGATGTGAGTGTGGTGCTGGAGTCCTCAGGAGTGTTTGAGACTGAGGCCGTGCGTCTCTATGAGGCTGCCGTCGGCGATCTGCCCTCCATATTCGGGGGAATACGCAAAGCAAGGCAAGCTGCTGCTGCTGCTGCTGCTCCTGCTGCTGCTGCTGCTGCTCCTGCTGCTGCTGCTGCTGCTGATGATGATGATGATGCTGATGGTGGTGTTGGGGGTTTTGTTTGTGTTGATGCGGTTGCTGCGTCTGCTATTTGTTGTGCTGCTGCTGCTGCAGCATGTTAGCTTGTGTAGCAGTGCTGAAGCTGCTGCTGCTGCTGCTGTTGCTGCTGCTGTTGCTGCTGCTGCTGTTGCTGCTGCTCGCACATGTAGGCTATTTGGATGGTTTCTGGAGCAGTCCTAATCCCTTCAAATATTTTAATTGACTCTCTTCTTTTATTTTATCTTCTTTTGTTTATTTTTTATTATTTTATTTATCTTATAGAAGAGAGAAACACCCTAAAGATTCCCTCGTTCCTTCTCATCGTCTGAGAGCGTATGGACATATGATCAATCAAATTACTTCTTGCAGGCTTCTACAAGATGTATAATACTCATGCTGCTGCTGCTGCTGCTGCTGCTGCTGTTGCTGTTGCTGCTGCTGCTGCTGGTGTTGTTGCTGCTGGTGCTGGTGCTGCTGTTGCTGCTGCTGCTGCTGGTGTTGTTGCTGCTGTTGCTGGTGCTGCTGTTGCTGCTGGTGTTGTTGCTGCTGGTGCTGTTGCTGCTGGTGTTGTTGCTGCTGGTGCTGTTGCTGCTGGTGCTGATGCTGTCGTTGCTGCTGGTGTTGCTGTTGGTGGTGCTGCTGTGGCTGTTGCTGTCGTTGCTGCTGGTGTTGCTGTTGGTGGTGCTGCTGTGGCTGTTGCTGTTGCTGCTGCTGTTGCTGGCGCTGCTGTTGCTGTTGGTGCTATTGCTCTGCCGGTGCTGCTGCTGCTTCTGCTGTTGCTGCTGTTGCCGTTGCTGTTGCTGCTGCTGCTGCTCTTGCTTGTGTTGTTGTCGTTTTCGTTGTTGCTGCTGCTGCTGCTGATGTTGTTGCTGTATGCAGTTTCTGCTGCTGATGCTGCTGCGCTTTGTGCTGCGGCTGCTGCTGTTGTTGCTGCTGCTGTTGCTGGCTACGTAGTAGCTGCTGCTGCTGCTGCTGCTGCTGCTCGTTTCTTTATTGCTGCAGCAGCTGCTAGCGTTGTAGCTTTGCCAGTGTTGTGGGTTTTGGTTTTCTGCTGCTGCTTCATCTTTCTATTCTTGCTTGCGTCTGTTGCTTCTGCAGCAGCAGCAAGAGCTGCAGGAGCAACAGCAGCAGCATCATCTCAGCTATTATTCTTGTTAGTTGCTAAGGTGTGGGGTTTTGTATGATGTTTGTTGGGGTGTACGTACACAGGAAGTCAGTTATGAGCTGCTGGCTCCGAGAAGCAGCAGCAGCAGCAGCAGCAGCAGCAGCAGCAGCAGCAGCAGCCGGAGAGAGCCCGTTGAGCACATGGAGCCTCCTCGGGGTGTACGTACAAACCCCAATTATAATGTTTCTAAGGAACAGCTACGAGCAGCAGCAGCAAAACTACATGTGCTGCTGCCTGTTGAGGAGCAGTCGTTTGCTGCTGTTGAGAAGAGAAGAAGGCAGGAGGTAATCGAACCCGCGCGGCTTCTAGGAGGGGGTAGATATGCTGTATGATATGCTTAGCTAGCCATACAGCTAGCCAAACTTACACACATAGATAGATAGCTGGATAGCTAGCTACCTGGCTGCATAGCTAGCTAGCTAGCTGGCGGACTGGCTAGCTAGCCGTGGCTAGCTAGCTAGCTAGCTAGCTAGCTAGCTAGCTGGGTAAGTGTAACTAGCTAGTTGACTGGCTAAGTGTAGCTAGCTAGCTAGCTAGCTAGTGCTGGCTAGCTAACTGGATCTGACAAGCTGGAAGGCTAGATGCGGGGAGCTGGCTAGCTAGCCGTAGCTAGCTAGCTAGCCGTTGCCAGCTAGCTAGCCGTAGCTAGCGAGCTGCAGGCTGTGGGGATGAAGCGGCACCCTGTGGGCCTGAAACCCTAAACCCTAAACCCTAAACCCTAAACCCTAAACCCTAAACCCTAAACCCTGAGGTCAAACCCTCAAGGGAGGCGAGTGCCAACACCTCCCCCACCCGAGCACGTACACACATAGTGAGGTGTATGTACACCTCACTCTGTCTTTGAGAAGGTGAAACACTACGACAAGCAGTCAAAGGGCTTGCTGGAAAGAGCACCCAACCGGCTAGCTAGCTAGCTAGCTAGCTAGCTATCTAGCTATCTAGCTAGGGCTAGCAAGGGTAGGCAAAGCTAGCTAGCTAGGTAGCTAGCTAGCTAGCCAGCCAGCCAGGTAGCGCCACTATTAGCTGGAATGGGAGCCAGCTAGCTAGGTAGGTAGCTAGCTAGCCAGCTAGCGCCACTAGTAGCAGGATAGAGAGGTAGCTAGCTACCTAGCTATCTAGCTAGCTAGCTATACGAAAGGGCCAGCTGGATGGCTAGCTAGCTGGAGGTGCTGTTAAGCGAGGCCGTAGAAATCAGCTTTTGCTGTTGCTGCTGCGGTGTCTCTTCATTGCTTCTCGGCTGCAGCCTCAGCAGCAACTGCTTCCCCTGCAGCAGCAGCAAAGCCAATGGGAGACAGCAGAAGCACTAGCGATCTGTTCGTGTTATCAGCAGCAGCAACAGCAGCAGCGTCTGCTGCTGTGGCTCCTGCTGCTGCTGCTGCTGCTGGTGCTGCTGCTGTTGGAGGTACGACTAGCAAGCAGCAGCAAAGACATACATGGGTTCTGCCTTATCAGCAGCAGCATCTGCTGCAGGTGATCCCTGCTTCTTCTATTGCTGCTGCTGCTGCTGCTAATGCTGCTGCTGCTGCTGCTACTGCTGCTGCTGCTGCTGCTGCTGCTGCACTTACTTTTGATCTTAAGTGGTCTTCCACCTGCCACAGGAACGAAATGAATGCCGTCGATAGACAGAGATAAACTGCAGAGGCTGTAGCCTTCGCTGCTCCCCTTTAGCACTGGCAGCTCACACTGCAGCAGCAGCAGCAGCAGCAGCAGCAGCAGCAGCAGCAACAGCAGCAGCAGCAGCAGCAGATAATGCATTTTAGACGCAGGAGGATATCTCGCAGACAGACGCAAAATGTGGGGAGGTGTAACAAACAAATTAGCTTACCGTAGACCCCTAAACCCTAAACCCTAAACCCTAAACCCTAAACCCTAAACCCTAGACCCTAAACCCTAAACCCTAAACCCTAAACCCTAAACCCTAAACCCGTAGGTTTGCTTACCACGATGACTTTCTGTAGATTTTCTTCCGGGGTTTCAGCTTTCTGTTGCTGTTCCTGCTGCTGCTGCTGCTGCTGCTGCTGTTGCTGCTGCTGCGGCTGTTGGCCCTTCCCTGTCTTTTGTTGCTGCTGTTGTTTTTGTTGTTTGTCTGGTGGGGTTGCTTTGTTGCTTGCTGCTGCTGCTGCTGCTGCAGCAGGAGCA
>OY986956.1:780000-785000 GCA_963920595.1 Eimeria praecox
AGCAGCAGCAGCAGCATTGATGGATTCGACTAGATACAGAGCAGTGCCTGTCCAGCAGTATCAGCAGCAGCAGCTGCTGCTGCGGCGGCATCTGCAACTGCAGCAGCAGGAGCAACAACAACAGCAGCAGCAGCAGCAGCAGCAGCAAATCTCGCTGCCACCTCATACTTCACACATCTGGGCGCAGCAGCAGCCCCGAGCACCTGTAGAGCCGCGGCGCCTCAGCAGCAGCAGTTGGAGCAGCAGCAGCAGCAGCAGCAGCAGCAGCAGCAGCAGCAGCAATGGAGGGTTCTATAGTGGCAGCTTCAGCAGCAGCAGACAACACAGCCGAGAGCGCAGCAGCAGCTGCAGACAGCAGAAATATACTGCTGCTGTTGCTACGTTAGACAGAGGGACTAATGCTGCTGCTCCTGCTGCTGCTGCTGCTGCTGCTCACAGCTGGTGCGACGGTCGTGCTGCTGCTATTGCTGTTAGTGCAGCACAGCCGACAGTAACAGCAGCAGCAGCAGCAGCAGCAGCAGCAACGAAGAGACCGATAGGGCCTCCAGTCTTTCATGGGAGAGCACTTCATTACTCAGTAGAGCAGCAGCGGCAGCAAGAGCTGCAGCAGCAACTACAGCAGCAGCAGCAGCAGCAGCAGCAGCATCGACACCTGCATTCGCAGCTGCAGCAACGGCAGCAGCCGCAGCAGCAGCAGCAGCAGCAACAGCTGCAGCAGCTGCAGCAGCTGCAGCAGAAGCCTCGTATACTTCGCAGCACAGTCAGTTGCTGCACCTTACAAGGAAAATGTGTTGTTATTGGCGTATCTCAAGAGAAAGCTGCTGCTGCTGCTGCTGCTGCTGCTGCTGCTGCTGCTGCGGCACCAGCAAGAGCTACAGGATGCTTGAAGAGGCAGCAAACAACTAGCCCAGCAGCAGCAGCAGCACCTGCAGCAGCAGCACCTGCAGCAGCAGCACCTGCAGCAGCAGCACCTGCAGCAGCAGCACCTGCAGCAGCAGCACCTGCAACAGCAGCAGCACCTGCAACAGCAGCACCACCAGCAGCAGCACCTTCAGCAGCAGCAGCACTTGCAGCAGCAGCACCTGCAGCAGCAGCACCACCAGCAGCAGCATCTGCAGCAGCAGCAGCGCCTGCAGCAGCAGCAACTTCAGCAGCAGCAGCACCTGCAGCAGCAGCACTTGCAGCAGCAGCAGCACCTGCAGCAGCAGCACCTGCAGCAGCAGCACCTGCAGCAGCAGCACCTGCAGCAACAGCAACGGTAGTAGCAGCATCAAGAGCAGAGAACAGACCTGCTGCAGCAACAGCTGCAACGGAGGGACAGGCAGCAGCAAGAGCAGCAGCAGCAGCAGCAGCAGCAGCAGCAGCAGAGGCGCCCAAGCAAGCAGCAGCAAATGCAGCAGCAAAAACGGCAGCAGCACCAGCAGCAGCAGCAGCAGCAAAGGTAGCGGTAGTCAAAGCAGCAGCAGCAAGAGCAACAGCAGCAAGGGCAGAAGCAGCAAGAGCAGCAGCAGCAGCAGGAGCAGCAGCAGCAAGCGCTGTGGCAGCGAATTCCGCAACAGCAAAGACACCTGCAGCAAACGCAGCAGCATCAAAAGCTACAGCAGCAGCAGCAACAGCAACAGCAGCGGACGATGCTGCAGCAGCAAGGGCAGCAGCAAAGACACCTGCAGCTCTAGAAGCAACAGCAAAGGCCGCAGCAGCAAGAGGGGCAGCAGCAGAGAAAGAAGCAGCAGCAAAAGCAGCAGCAGCAGCAAGAGCAGCAGCAGCAAAAGCAGCAGCAGCAAAAGCAGCAGCAGCGGTTTGCCCCTTAGATCGAGTGGGATTGACAGCAGCACAGTCTCGTGACGACAGTAGCAGCAGCAGCAGCAGCAAGCACAACAGCAGCAGCAGCAGCAGCAGCAGTAACAACAGCAGCAGCAACAGCAGCAGCAGCAGCAGGAGGGATATCAACTCAGATCTGCCGCAGGAGTTGCTGCTGCAACAATCTCCTACACTTGGCAGCAGCTGCAATAACAGCAGCAGCAGCAGCTGCAGCAGCAGCTGCAGCAGCAGCAGCAGCAGCAAAAGCAGCAGCAGCAGCAGCAGCAAAAGCAGCAGCAGCAGCAGCAGCTCCTGCTGCTGCCCAACGGAGCCGCCAGGCAGCAGTAGCAGCACATGCGGCGAGCGAGAGACCCAGAGCAGCAGCAGCAGCAACTGCAGCAGCAGCAGCAGCAAGAACAGCAGCAACAGCAACAACAACAGCAGCAGCAGCAGTATCGACAGCAGCAGTTCTTCCTGCTGCAGAGACAGCCTGTTGTTGACAAGCAACGAAGAAACAGAAGCAAACCTGCAGCAACAGCAGCAGCAAGAGCAGCAGCAAGAGCAGCAGCAAGAGCAGCAGCAACAGCAGCAGCAAGAGCAGCAGCAAGAGCAGCAGCAACAGCAGCAGCAACAGCAGCAGCAACAGCAGCGGGAAGAGGCCGCAGAGGCAGCAACGCAGCAGCAAGAGCAGCAGCAGCAGCAGCAGCTCTCGTGTGAGACTGCACACTGCCAGCAACAGCAGCAGGAGCAGCGGGTTCAGCAGCAGCAGCAACAGCAGCAGCAGCGAGATACACCACAGCAGCAGCAGCAGCAGCAGCGAGATACACCACAGCAGCAGCAGCAACAGCAAGCAGAAGGCCAACAGCAGCAGCAGCAAGGAGGAAGCCAACAGAGTCATCATAAGCAGCAGCAGCAATTGCAGCAGGAACAGAAGCAGCAACAGCAGCAACAGCAGCATCAGCTGCAGCAGGAGCAGCAGCAGCAACAGCAGCAACAGCAGCAACAGCAGCAACAGCAGCATCAGCTGCAGCAGCAGCTGCTGCAGCAGGAGCAGAAGCATCTTATACAGCATGTATCCCCGTGGGGGAATAGAGGAAGACACAGCAGCATCAGCAGCAGCAGCAGCAACAGCAGCAGCACCATCCGAAGCAGCCAGCGCAGATGCAGCAGCAGCAGCATCAGCAGCAGCAGCAGCAGCATCAACAGCAGCAGCAGCAGCAGCAACAGCAGCAGCAGCAGCAGCAAACCCTTTAAAGATTGTACAGAGCTGCAGGCAGAACTGAGCCGCTGCCAGGCTGCCTACGAGCAGCAAAATGAAGCCCTGCAGCAGCAGCAGCTGCTGCTGCAGCAGCAGCAGCAGACCATAGAGCAGCAGCAGCAGCTCATTCAGATGCTGCGGTTGTGGCTTGCTTCTCCTAGTGCTTCTGCTGCGGATGTCTCCTCATCTGCTGCTGCTGCTGAAGGCAACGAAGGGGAGCAGCAGCAACAGCAGCAGCAGCAGCAGCAGCAGCAGACAGTGCAGCACAACTGCAGCAGCAGCAGCAGCAGCAGCAGCTGTTGCACCTGCGGGGAAGCCGTGAATCGCTCTTGGTGTGTTGAGAATTGTTTAGAAGAGCTGCAGCAGGAGCTGCAGCAGGAGCAGCAGCAGGAGCAGCAGGAGCAGCAGGAGCAGCAGCAGCAGCAGCAGCTGCAGCTGCAGTTGCAGCAGCAGCTGCAGCAGCAGCTGCTGCTGGATCAGCATTGCCATACACAGTATTTCAATCTGAATAGCGGCAGCAGCAGCAGCAACAACAGCAACAGCAACAGCAAGAGCAGCAGCAGACAGGCATCCGATGGTAGTGTTTGCTGCAGCAGCCGGGATGTGTCGCCCCACAGCAGCAGCAGCAGCAGCAGCAGCAGAAGCTGCAGCTTAGCTAGCAGCAGAAGCAGCCCTTCCCGTGATGGTGATAGCAGCAGCTACAGACTTCGCTGCCAGGAGGAGGAGGAGCAGCAGCAGCAGCAGCAGGACCAGCAGCAGCAGCAGGAGCAGCAGGAGCAGCAGGAGCAGCAGCAGCAGCAGGAGCAGCAGCAGCAGCTGGAGGGTCAGCTGCAGGAGCAGCAGCAGCAGCAGCAACAGCTCTCATCTAGTGAAGGTTGTGAGAGAACAGCAGCAAACGAGCTAGGCGCAGCAGCACCACCTGCAGCAGCAACAGCCGCAGCACCACCTGCAGCAGCAGCAGCAGCAGCAGCAGCAGCACCTGCTGCTGCAGCAGCAGCAGCTCTTTCTGGATGGCTCGCTGCGCGTTCGCCTAATGGTTATCCCCACGCCGCACGCAGCCCCACAGCAGCAGCAGCAGCAGAAGCAGCAGCAGCAGCAGAAGCAGCAGAAGCAGCAGAAGCAGCAGGAACAGCAGCAGAAGCAGCAGAAGCAGAAGCAGCAGCAGCAGCAGGAGCACGAGCTGCGTCGACAGCAGCAGCAACAGAAACGTCAGAATCAGAAGCAACTGCTTCAGGTGTACGGACACCTGCTGTTGGCTGCCGCAGCGCAGCAGCAGCAGCAGAAACAGAAACAGAAGCAGAAGCAGCAGCAGCAACAGCAGCAACACCTGCTGCTGCTGCTGTTGCTGCTCGTCTTATGCCCTGTGGGGATATACCTGACATAGTGCTGCACTCTAGCGGAGCTGCAGACCCGACAGCAGCATCTGCAGCAGCAACAGCAGCAGCAGCAGCAGCAGCAGCAGCAGAGCCCACAGCAGCAGCAGCGAGTACAGAAGCAGCCGGAGGCGAAGCAGGCTCAGAATTAACAGCTGCAACAGAAGCACCAGAACCCGCAGCAACAGCAGCAGCAGCAGAAGCAGCAGCAGCAGTACCAGCTGCAGCAGGACCCGCAGCAGCAACAGCAGCAGCAGCAGCAGCAGCAGCAGCAGCAGCAAACCCGTGGCTTCACCAATGGCTGCAACGGCCACACCCCCATGGAGCCCTCAGCGTCTCTGCGAGCTCGAGAGCCTCCTCTGATAACGACAGTGAGGGGGAACAGCAGCAGCAGCTGCTGCAAAAGCAGCAGCAGCAGCAGCAACAGCAGCAGCAGCAGCAACAGCAGCAGCAGCAGCAGCAGCTGGGGCGCAGCAGCAGCAAGGGAGATGAAACAGCTTCACCTCTCTTTTGTCTTCTCTCCCCTCGACGAGAACTGCCTCGAGCAATCCTACAAATTAATTATGAGC
>OY986956.1:787500-790000 GCA_963920595.1 Eimeria praecox
GCTGCTGCATTGTAGGGGGAGGGGGGGGGGGGCGTTGAGTTGTTTTTGTGTTTGTTTGAATCTATCTTTATGTATTGCACGATTCTGCTGCTGCTGCTGCCGTTGCTGCTGCTGCTGCTGCCGTTGCTGCTGCTGCAGCAGCAGCAGCAGCACTATCTATCGCTTCGCGATGCCGTGTTCAGCAGCAAAAACAGCAACAGCAGCAGCAGCAACAACAACAGCAACAGCAACAGCAACAGCAGCAACAGCAGCAGCAACAGCAGCAGCAGGTTGTTGTGTGTTTTGGTGTTGCAGAGGATGTTGAAGGCTGCAGCAGCACAGAAGAACGGGTTCATAGAAGAGTTAGTTTAGGGTTAGAAGAGGTTTTATCTGGGGAGGCTTCTCCTGCTGCTTCATTCGAGTTTGCTGCTGCTGCTGTTGCTTCTTTTGATTTTGCTGCTGCTGCTGCTGATGATGATGATGATGATGATGCTGCTGTGGAGCCACCTGACGCCTCACCCCCCGCCCCACACAGCAGCAGCAGCAGCAGCAGCTGCAGCAGCTGCAGCAGAAAATGCAGCATCAGCAGCGGCCAAGACAAGGGCCCTCATGCTGCTGCTGCTGCTGCTGCTGCTGCAGCAGCAGCAACAGAGATAAGCCCGCCGAGTGTATCTGCAGCAACGGAGCAGCAGCAGCTCGTCGACCCCCTGGAAGCAGCAAAGCAAGATGAGTCTGCTGCTTCTGCTGCTGCTGTCTCTGCTGCTGCTGCTGCTGCTTCTGCTGCAGCAGCTTCTGCTGCAGCAGCTTCACCCCAGCAGCAGCAGCAGCAGCAACAACAGCAACAGCAACAGGAACAGCAGCAGCAGCAGCAGCAGGGGCGTCCGTTGAGTGTAGAGACAGCTTCGATGATGTGGGATTGCCCCCCTGAGGTGTACGTACACTCCAATATACATGAAGAGCTGCTGCTGGATGTAGAAGATATTGATTCGGGTGTACGCGCAGCTCTGGCTAGCAGCTTCCTGGGCTTAGAACAGCAGGAAGGAAGTGTATTCGACACTGCTGCTGCTGCTGCAGCAGCAGCAGCAGCAGCTGCTGCTGCTGCTGCTGTAGATACGGGAGATGGTGATAGCAGCAGCAGCAGCAGCAGCAGCAACAGCAGCAGCAGCTGCGATTTAGCTGCGTTGCTAGGCGTTCCGTTGCTGCTGCAGGATCAGGGACGGTTTGTTTTTCTGCGTCAGTCTCAGCAATTGCAGCAGCAGCAGCAGCAGCAGCAGCAGCAGTTGCTGCAGCAGCAGCAGCAGCAGCAGCAGTTGCTGCTGCACCCGTGCGGCTGTTGGCCTTTCGCTTGTGTTGAGATTTGTGGGGCCGCTGAAGCAGTTCGTTGCAGAGGCGAGTTAGTTTTAGGGTCCCCTCCTGTCTTAGGTTGCTGCTGCTGTATAGGACAGGGAGAAGCATCTGCTGCTGCTGCTGCTGCTGCTGCTGTTGCTGCTGCTGCTCCTCCTGCTGCTGCTGCTGCTGCTGGTGGGGGAGCTGCCAGACAGCCCTCTGCTGCAGCTGCGCAGCAAGCAAAGACGCTGGCAGCAGCTGCAGCAGGCTGCTTCCTTCTGCAGCAGCAGCAACAGCAGCAACAGCAGCAACAACAGCAGCAACACAAGCAACAGCACCTGCAACAGCAGCAGCAACAACAGCAGCAACAGCAGCAACAGCAGCAGCAGCAGCAGCAGCAGATGCATTGGAAGCAGTTAACGGAGACAGAGACTCATCGCCTGCTATCTTCAGGAGACACGTTCAGTCTAGCAGCAGATATTTGCAGCTACTGAGCAGCAGCAGCAGCAACAACAGCAGCAGCAGCAGCAGCAGCAGTAGCAGCAGCAATACGAGAACCTTGTCTGCTGCGTCGTACGGTGCTGCAGCAGCACCACCAACAGCAGCAGCAGCAGCAACAGCAACAGCAGCAGCAGCAACAGCAGCAGCAGCAGCAGCAGCAGCAGCAGCAGCAGATTCGTTTGCTTTTTTGGTTGTGCTGAGAGCAGCAACCGCGTTTTCTGTATGCGCAAATTTGCGTGTTTTTATGCAGCAGCAACAGCAGCAGCAACAGCAGCAGCAGCAGCAGCAGCAGCAGGAGCAGCAGCAGCAGCAGCAGCAGCTACAGGGAAGAATGTACATTGGAGAGGACATGTTTGCATTGATATTGATATAGTGGCTGATGGGGTGTACGAACACCGCAGCAGCAGCAGCAGCTGCAGCAAATACAGCAGCAGCAGCAGCAGCAAATACAGCAGCAGCAGCAGCAGCAGCAAATACAGCAGCAAAGGCTTTGTGGGCTCGTTCCTTCTTTTGTATTGAAGTTCTTTGCTTATTACAATTACAAAGTAACCACAGTCGCAGCAGCAGCAGCAGCAGCAGCACGACGGTGGCAGCAGCAGCAGCAGCATCAAGGCAGCATCAACTGCAACAGAAGCAGCAGCTGCAGAAGCAGCAGCAACAGCAGCAGCAACAGCAGCAGCAGCAGCAGCAGCTG
>OY986956.1:807500-810000 GCA_963920595.1 Eimeria praecox
TTGTATATACGCTAGAAAGAGCAGCAGCAGCACCAATCCCACTCCTGCTCCTGCAACAAGATATGTGTTTGTTGTAGCATTGCTACTTTCATCTCGAATGCACATCTGCTGCACACTACTACTGCTGCTGCTGCTGCTGCTGCTGCTGCTGCTGCTGCTGCTGCTGCTGGTGGTAGTAGTTAGAACATATCCTGTATTACATTGACATACATAGCTATTATCTGCTGCAGCAGAACAGGATAGAACTGCTGCTGGGGCCCCACAAACGTTAGCAGCACAGGGATTAACATACTTACATCGCTTACCAACAGCAGCAGCAATTAATTCATATCCTGGTTTGCATGTACACACATAACCTTCTGCGGTGTCTGTACAGCTATCTACTCCCTCACTACCACAAGGTAGACTTGAGCATTTTAATAAACTATCGGAAGAGACACATCTAGGCATATTACTATTACTGCTGATGCTGCTGATGCTGCTATTACTGCTGCTGCTGCTGCTGCTGCTGCTGCTGCTGCTGCTGCTGCTGCTGCTGCTGTTTGTTTGTTGTGGTAGATATGCAACCTCATATCCTTTAGAACATACACAAGTATAGGATGTAGGAGATAGCGTTTTACATTCTACAACTGTGTTTGCGTCCCCACATGGATTTGATGTACACAAATCAATTAATTTGCATGTTGAACGTACGCCAAACCCCACACTTTCATATCCCTGGGGACAAGTACAAGACGGTGTAGTAGTGTCTCCTTGGAGTGTACATACACCTGGAGAACAGTTAGTTTTCGTACATAGATTTTCAACACATATATTATTTTTATTTAATATATAATTATCTTTGCATAGACAGTATGCCCCTCCTTGTGGTGTGTCATCATCAAAACAGTTTGTATTAACAGGACAGAGGGAGGCTTTGTATGAGCATTTACATTTATTATAACTATATTCTGTTTCATAAACTAAATGACTACTACATAGAGCCCATGAAGAAGAGCAAAACCCTCCGCATACACCCCGTACACATTTGGTCTTACTGCAGCATTCTGAAGAGGGGCAGTACAAATATTGTAATGCCTTTGTTGTTGTTGAGGATGACACTACGTGCTCCCGACCACCGCAGGCTGCGCCCGAAGGAGACAATCTACACAAGTAATGACGATTAGAGGGACGGTGGTACGGATCCGAGCTGTCTCCTTCGTCTCCTCCTCCTCCTGCTGCTGCTGCTGCTGCTGCTGCTGATGATGATGATGATGATGCTGATGATGCTGCTGATGCTGCTGTTGTTGCTGTTGATAAGAAAGAAGAAGAGGAGATTAGAGAAGAAGAAGAAGAAGAAGAAGAAGAAGGGAGAATTAGAGATAAAGAAGGAGATGAGGAGGAGATCTGCTGCTGCTGCTGCTGCTGCTGCTGCAGTTGCTGCTGCTGCTGCTGCTGTTTATGATATGTATAGTGCTGCTGCTGCTGCATGTAGTGCAGCAGAGACTTAGAGTTGCTGCCGATAGGAAGCAGCTTTAAATCATTTGCTGCTGCTGCTGCTGCTGTTGGTGTTGCTTCTGCTGCTGCTGCTGTTGGTGTTGCTGCTTCTGCTGCTGCTGCTGTTGGTGTTGCTGCTTCTGCTGCTGCTGCTGTTGGTGTTGCTGCTTCTGCTGCTGCTGCTGTTGGTGTTGCTGCTTCTGCTGCTGCTGCTGTTGGTGTTGCTGCTTCTGCTGCTGCTGCTGTTGTTGTTGCTGCTTCTGCTGCTGCTGTTTCATTTGGTGCTTCTGATGCTGCTGCTGTTGGTCTTGCTGTTGCTGCTGTTGCTGCTATTGCTGCTGCTGCTGGTGCTGCTGGTGCTGCTGTTGCTGCTGCTTCTGCTGGTGCTGCTGTTGCTGCTGGTGCTGCTAGTGCTGCTGGTGCTGCTGTTGCTTCTGTTGCTGCTGCTGCTGGTGGTGCTGTTGCTTCTGTTGCTGCTGCTGCTGGTGGTGCTGTTGCTGCTGTTGCTGCTGTTGCCGCTGGTGCTGCTGTTGCTTCTGTTGCTGCTGCTGCTGTTGCTGCTGCTGCTGCTGTTGCTGCTGCTTCTGAGGGATCGAGGGAGGCTACGCCCTTCCTCAACGGCAGTGCAGCAGTCTGCAGCAGCAGCAGCAGCGAGAGCAGCAGCAGCAGCAGCAGCAGCAGCAGCGGCGTCAGCAGATTACGTTTAAGTTTGAACTCTGTTGCTGCTGCTGTTGTTGCTGCTGCTGTTGCTGCTGCTGCTGTTTGTATTCTTGCTGCTGCTGCTGCTGCTGTGGTTGTTGTTGTTGTTGCTGCTGCTGCTGCTGCTGCTGCTGCTGCTGCAGCCGACTCGGCGGTGTCTCGAGACTTCATGGCCCACGATGCAGCAGATCCTCAAACCCTAAACCCTAAACCCTAAACCCTAAACCCTAAACCCTAAACCCTAAACCCTAAATTTCTATTTTTTGTTCCTCAAGGACAATCTTGACGCTGAATCCCTAAACCCTAAACCCTAAACCCTAAACCC
>OY986956.1:817066-822066 GCA_963920595.1 Eimeria praecox
CTGTTGCTGCTGCTGTTGCTGCTGTTGTTGCTGCTGCTGTTGCTGCTGCTGTTGCTGCTGCTGTTGTTGCTGCTGTTGCTGCTGTTGCTGCTGCTGTTGCTGGTGTTGTTGTTGCTGCTGCTGCTGCTGTTGTTGTTGTTGTTGTTGTTGCTGGTGTTGTTGTTGCTGCTGCTGCTGCTGTTGTTGTTGTTGCTGCTGCTGTTGCTGTTGGTGGTGTTGTTGCTGCTGCTGCTGTTGTTGCTGCTGTTGTTGCTGTTGCTGTTGATGATGGTGTTGAGGCTGCTGCTGCTGCTGCTGCTGCTGATTGTATTAATGATGCTGCTGCTGCCTCTGCTGCCGGTTGTATCTGCTGCTGCTGTTGCTGCTGCTGTTGCTGCTGCTTCTGCGGTGCTGTGCTGCTGGGTGTTGTACTCTCGTATGGGCATAGGGGGGGCGATTTAGGGTTTAGGGTTTAGGGTTTAGGGTTTAGGGTTTAGGGTTTAGGGTTTGTGTGTTCAGGTTTGCGTCTTTTCGTTCCTTTCGCTGTCTTTGGAGAAATAAAACGCTCTGGAAGAGAATGCCCTCAGGTCCTAAACCCTAAACCCTAAACCCTAAACCCTAAACCCTAAACCCTAAACCCTAAACCCCAGCACTGTTCTTAGGATTAAATGTTGAAGAGGCCGCTGAAAGCAAGCACAATTCTTTTGTCTGTATTCGTTCAAACCTTCGAGCTCAGCCTTGAGGGTTTAGGGTTTAGGGTTTAGGGTTTAGGGTCTACTTGTCTCTGTTTATGATTCGAGCATCAGCCTTGAGGGTTTGTGTTGTGCTATCTCAAGTAGAAGGTTAAGGTTTAGGGTTTAGGGTTTAGGGTTTGTGAGGGTTTGGGGTTCGAGGGATTAGGGTTTACGAGGGCGCGGTTTTGTGATGGTTTAGGATTTACTATTATCTAGGACTTAGGGTTAACTGGGGTTAACTAAGGTTAACTAGGGTTTAGTACTAGGGTTTAGGGTTTAGGGTTTAGGGTTTAGGGTTTAGGGTTTAGGGTTTAGGGTTTAGGGTTTATGCTTTAGGCTTTGTTTATGTTTGAGCGTCTAACGTGGACCTTTCAATTATTAATGAGGGTTATAGAAGATTTACCTCAGCTACTTATGTCTTGTATTTATCTAATTAATTATGGAAAGGACAATTACGTAAACCCTAAACCCTAAACCCTAAACCCTAAACCCTTGAATAGCTTCACCTCTCACAGAAACGATCTGGCCGTCCTGCATACACTTTAGGGTTTAGGGTTTAGGGTTTAGGGTTTAGGGTTTAGGTGTTTAAGGTTGTGGGGATTTTACAAGTGTGTAAGGTTTATGAGGGGGTTTATGAGGGGTTAGGGTTTAGGGTTTACTAGGGTTTACTAGGGTTTAGGGTTTAGGGTTTGTGTGTAGGCTATGGCAGTCATCAGCTACAGTACAATTATGTTTATTATAACATCAATCCGTATGGGGAAGAGATATCCTCTCAAGGGGACTCTCTATCTTCTCTTCTCTTCGAGAGCCCCTATGTAAACCCTAAACCCTAGTAAACCCTAGCAAACCCTAGTAAACCCTAGTAAACCCTAGTAAACCCTAGTAAACCCTAGAGAGGGCTTAAGAGCAATTGTAGAACCGATTCGGGGTCGCAACGTTCGCGGGAGCTGTATCGTAGATATATTTACAGCTAGGGTTTAGGGTTTGTGAGGGGTTATTAGGGTTTGTGAGGGTTTATTAGGGTTTGTGAGGGTTTACTAGGGTTTAGGGTTTACTAGGGTTTAGGGTTTGCGTTCGCAGAGATGATCCTGTAGCTCAAGAAGCGGCTCCAACCACAACAGAAATTACTCTCTTCATGTCCTTCGGCAAGCCCTAAACCCTAAACCCTAAACCCTAAACCCTAAACCCTACATTTTCATAAACCCTAAACCCTACTTCGCACGTGCTGCAACACTGTACAACCCCAAACCCTAAACCCTCGCTGCAGCCAAACCCTAAACCCTCCATGTCTATACCCTCCTCTTTATTATAAACGTATAGACATCGAGGGTATTGCCTGATTTAGGGTTTAGGGTTTACGAGGGTTTAGGGTTTATGAGGGTCTAGGGTTTGTCAGGGATTCGGGGAGGGTTTAGGGGTTTTAATTTGTGAAGGTTTAGGATTCCTGAGGGTTTAGGGTTTAGGGCTTGTGAGGGTTTAGGGTTTGTGAGGGTTTAGGGATTAAGACTTGTGAGGATCTAGGGTTTAGGGTTTAGGGTTTAGGGTTTAGGGTTTTGTCTGCAGTCTTCGGGATGTGGAGCGCCGCCAGCGCAATCGGCTTGCGATATGCAACGAGGATATGGAAGCCCTGTAAACCCTAAACCCTAAACCCTAAACCCTAAACCCTAAACCCTAAACCCTAAGCTTGCGATGTCGAAAGCAGATATGAAAGCCCTGTAAACCCTAAACCCTAAACCCTAAACCCTAGGCTTCGTTGGAGGCTTCAGGCGAACCGTCTGTGTACATTTAGCTGTTGCAGCCGATCATTTATAAACCCTAAACCCTAAACCCTAAACCCTAAACGTATGTATGTTTGTGTTTGTAGGTTTAGGGTTTCTCTGTTTTTGTTGTTTAGTTTTGTGTTTTTGTTTTATTTGTTTTTATTTATATTTCAAACAACAACAACAAATTAATGTAAATAAAGAATTCCTTAGAGGAATCTCCCTCACATCCAAAGAACAACTCGTAAACCCTAAACCCTAAACCCTAAACCCTAAACCCTAAACCCTAAACCCTAAACCCTAAACCCTAAAAATTAAGTATCGACGGCACATGTCTGATTTCTTAGGAACAATTTCTCTGCAGCACCCCAGGAAACCCTAAGCCCTAAACCCTAAACCCTAAACCCTAAACCCTAAACCCTAGATATTGAACCCCCCAAACCCGCAGAAATCGTATCGTCTACACTCTAAACCCTAAACCCTAAACCCTAAACCCTCATGCCTGTGCTGCTTTGCTGCAGGTGGAGTCAGCAGACGAGGACGAGTCTGAATAATCAAAAAGGGTTTAGGGTTTAGGGTTTAGGGTTTAGAGGGTTTGTCGAAAGAAAGGAGATAAGCCAAACAGCAGCGAAGGTCTAGGGTTTAGGGTTTAGGGTTTAGGGTTTAGGGTTTATTGAGGGGGAGGAGCTGCAGCGGCCTGCAGCGCCTTCGTGAGGAGTTCTATCTTCGCATCCTACAGCACACAAACCCTAAACCCTAAACCCTAAACCCTAAACCCTAGCTAGGTGTCTCAACAGCCACACAGCGTGTGGCGGACGCTACAACGCCCCAATAAAGTAGGGTTTAGCCCTAGGGTTTAGGGTTTAGGGTTTAGGGTTTAGGGTTTATAGAGGCACCCGTAGCTGAAGCAGCTTCTGAAGGCTCTCAGCCTTTGCTGTTAATATTGAGTTTGTCTCCTCAAGTTCTTGTATAGTTGAATCTCTTTGAGCCTGCAAACCCTAAACCCTAAACCCTAAACCCTAAACCCTAAACCCTAAACCCTAAACCCTAGACCCTCATTTGCATTGTAAATCAACTCATCTGGAAGGATTATAAGAAATTAGGGTTTAGGGTTTAGGGTTTAGGGTTTAGGGTTTAGGGTTTAGTCACCAAGAGAGCAGCCCATTCTTGCTGGCTTGTGGGTCGAGGAGGAGGAGGAGGCCCGCACCCTAAGCACAAACCCTAAACCCTAAACCCTAAGCCCTAAACCCCAAACCCTAATCCCTCAAAAACCCTAAACCCTAAACCCTAACCCCTCAAAAACCCGAAACCCTAAACCCTAACCCCTCAAAAACCCTAAACCCTAAACCCTAAACCCTCAAAAACCCTAAACCCTAAACCCTAAACCCTCACGTGTTAACTGAGTGCCCTTAGGGTTAACCTCCGCCTCCCTTGCTGACTGTTGCTTCAGCGCCTCAGCCTAATAACAAACCCTAAACCCTAAACCCTAAACCCTAAACCCTAACCCCTCAAAACCCCGTATCCTCCAGACCCCAATCTTTGGCATGACGACCTGCGAACGGGTTTAGACCTAGGGTTTAGGGTTTAGGGTTTAGGGTTTAGGGTTTACTCTCTGTTTGAAACGAAGGATAAGGCTCTCTGCTGCTCCTGGCCTCGCTAGAATAACTCTGTCTATTTCTGCTGCTGTGAGCTTCAACCCCACCCGTTTAAACACACGTTCTGCAGCCAAACCCTAAACCCTAAACCCTAAACCCTAAACCCTAAACCCTAAACCCTAAGAAGGCCGACGTCATCCCTCTTCAAACCCAGAAACCCCCCACTTTCATTCAAACCCTAAACCCTAGCTAAGCTGGCTGCAAATCCTCTCCTTGATCTCAAAATCAAAAGAGATCTAGGGTTTAGGGTTTAGGGGCTAGGGTTTAGGGGGTAGGGTTTAGGGTTTAGGGTTTAGGGGGGAAGGCGGACCTGCTAGGGTTTCCCAGTTGTAACGTTTTTGCTGAAGTGAATTCGCTGTGCTGCACGAAACCACAAACCCTAAACCCTAAACCCTAAACCCTAAACCCTAAACCCTAAACCCTAAGCAGAAGAGCAAAACTATTAGGGTTTAGGGTTTAGGGTTTAGGGTTTAACCTGTAGTTGTGGAGATCGGCGATGCGGGGAATGCAGTAATTTGCTACTTCAGCCATCAGCACTGAAAGACACAGCAAACCCTAAACCCTAAACCCTAAACCCTAAACCCTAAACCCTAAACCCTAATACTTGAGATCTGCTTGTTAGACTTGTTTCTTAGGATAATATCTCCTATCCCTCCCCAAGACACATATCAAGGGTTCCCTAGGGTTTACGGTCTCGGGTCTAGGGTTTACGGTCTCGGGTCTAGGGTTTAGGGTTTAGGGTTTAGGGTTTAGGGTTTACCTCCATCAGCAAAATCTCTCGGTAGATTACGCTTAGGCCTGGATAGGGGTAGTGTGTCGAGCCATGAATAGAGCGAGCATAGCTCTAAACCCTCGGGACTTACTTCTTCTGT
>OY986956.1:829566-837066 GCA_963920595.1 Eimeria praecox
AGCTAGGGTTTAAATGAACGTGTACAAAGAAAGAGACAAGTAGGGTTTAGAATACATTACAATACATTAGGGTTTATTTAGATTAAAACTAGGGTTTAGGGTTTAGGGTTTAGGGTTTAGGGTTTAGGGTTTACGTATAAAATGAGCTGGGGTTATCGCGAGAGGCTCCAGCGGGTACTCGTCTTTGCATCCTTCTTCTTCTTCTTCTTCTTTTAAAACAAAAGAGAGAGAGCAAGGTACAGATATACAGGTCCTAGTTGCTGCTGCTGCTGCTGCTGCTGCTGCTGCTGCTGCTGCTGCTGGGCCTGATGATGATCCTCCTCCTGCTGCTGCTGCTGCTGCTGCTGCTGCTATTGCTGCAGGCGACAGCAGCAGCAAACCATAGCTGCTGCTGCTGTCGCCTGCAGCAAGAACAGGTATACTTAATGCAGCACCCCACACCCAGGGTGTATGATTGAGAGAGAGAGAAGGAGCAGCAGCAGCAAGCGTTTGCTGCTGCAGCGTGTTTGTTATATGAAGCTCGAGCAGCACCGCTAAAGGTGCTGCTGCTGCTGCTGCTGCTGCTGCTGCTCCAGCAGCAGCAGCAGCAGCAGCAGGTGCAGCAGCAGTAAACACATGCAACTTCGCCTCAGCTCCATACTCTGCTTCTTCCTCTGTTAGTAGCTGCGGTCCTGATGATGTGTGCAGCACTAACTGTTTTGCTGCTGCTGCTGCTGCTACTGCTGCTGCTGTATCGCCTGCTGCTGCTGCTGCTGCATCGCTGCTCGCTAGTATGTATACAATCTCAAGCAAATGTGCTTCTCGTTCTGCTGCTGCTGCTGCTCCTGCTGCTGCTGCTGCTGCTGCTGCTGCCCCACGCGGTAATGCTGCTGTTGTTGAAGTTAATGCTGCAGGGACCTGCTGTTGCTGCTGTTGTTGCTGCTGCTGCTGCTGCTGCTGCTGCTCTTGCTGCTGCTGCTGCAGCATTCTCTGCTGCTCTTGATACTGTTCTTCTGTAGGTAATGCATCTAAATCTATTAATATATCTGCTGTCTCTTCCTGCTGCAGCTGCTGCTGCAGCGCGCTGCATAGACAGCTGAGAGAGACAGGCGGTTGCTGCTGCATCATGTTTAAGCTGCTGCAGCACTCTATCTCCTGCTGCTGCTGCTGCTGCTGCTGCTGCTTCTGCTGCTGCTGCTGCTGCTGCTGCTGCTGCTGAAGGGCCTTGTGCATAGCAAAGGCTCTGTCTCTGAGTTCTTCGTCTGGATCTGCTGCTGCTGCTGCAGCAAGCAGCAGCAGCACATCACGTCTTCTGCTGCTGCTGCAGCAACCTACTTTAGCTAGAGCATCAAGTGCTGCAGCTCTTCCTGCTGCTGTCTCTAAACTAACACGATTATATATATATCTTAAGTACTTACCGCTAGTTTCTGCTGCTGCTGCTGCAGCAGCAGCAGCAGCAGCAGCACCACCACCACCACCGCCCTTTGCTGCTAATGCTGCTGCTGCTGCTGCACCTCCACCACCAGCAGCAGCAGCAGCAGCAGCAGCAGCAGCAGGAGGAGGGGGGCCTGCCGCCCATACATTAGCCTGGTCTCCAAGTATACATAGAACCCTACAGCATAGAGATTCATACTCACAATCTTCTATAAACTCGCAAAGAGAAGATAAACATATATCTGCTGCAGCAGGATGTTGCTGCTGCTGCTGCTGCAGCAGCAGCAGCAACCCCTCAACAGCAGCAGCTTTAATTAATAGAGAGCCCTCTTCTCTTAAACATGAAGACAAGTACTGTTGTATTGTTCTTGCTCTACTGTCTCCTGTCTCTAAAGCTAGAGATACAACAGCAGCAATAAGACATAACTGCTGTGTCTCCCCTACGCCTTCTTCAAGACATAGAGAAGATATAACACATATAATTCTATCTGTATTAATATCTGTTGCTGTTTTTAATAATGTTGTTGCTGCTGCTGCTGCTGTCATTTTATTAGAAGACCCCACAACTCGTTCGAGTGTATCTCCAGCTCCACTAATATACGATAAACAGCAACAGAAATTAGATAATGCCTTCAAACTCCTTGCTGCAGCAAAACGTAGAACTGCTCTGCTGCTGCTGCAGCAACGAAACAATACAGAGAAGGCCTCCCTCATATCATATTGTAGTAATCTTCTACACCCTGTCCATACCCTTCTTTGCTGCTGCTGCTGCTGCTGCTGCTGCTGCTGCTGCTGCAGTTCGAGCTGCTGCTGTAGCTGCGGATGAACTCGCTGCAGCTGCTGCAGCAAGACTTGTTGATGATGGAGTTGTTGCTGCAGCTGTCTTTGCTGCTGTTGTTGCTGCTGCTGTTGCTGCTGCTGCTGCTGCTGCTGCTGCTGCTCTTGCGCCATAGCCCCCAAGAGACACAGCGTTCTTGCTGCTTCAAGAGCAATTACGTCGTTGCTGCTGCGCAGACAGCTCTCTGCATGCAGCAGCAGCAACTCGCTTGTCTTCGTATCCGATTCGTGCTGCAGCAGAAAGAATGAGGCCCGCAGCAGCACCAGATCTATAATTGCTGTACCTTGCATTAGCTGCTGCTGCTGCTGCTGCTGCTGTTGATGATGATGATGATGGTGATGATGGTGGTGGTGTTGGTGCTGCTGCTGCTGCTGCTGCTGCTGCTGTATTGCTGCTGCTGCTGTTTTTATCTGTCCCTTAATATCTCCTTGCTTCAGCAGCAGCAGCAGCAGCAATGCATGCGCTGCTGGGAACGGCAGCCCCGAAGCAGAACATAGCTGCAGCTCTCCCCCCCATCGTTTAACAATATCAACAGATAATCTCAGGAAAGCAAAGCCACATAAAACAGCAGCAGAAGCAGCAGCAGCAGCAGCAGCAGCAGCAGCAGAAGCTGTTGTTGCTGATGCTGCAGCAGCAGCACCACCTGCTATAGCTGCACGAATATATCTTTCTGTTTGTGATGCAACAGCAGCATCAGCTACAGCAGCAAGACATCGCAAAGCGCTGCTCCTGCTGCTGCTGCTGCTGCTGCTGCTGCTGCTGCTGCTGTTTGCAGTAATTGTCTTTGTAAGAGAGGAAGTAATAACAAATGCTTCCGAAGCAGCAACAGGTAGCTGCTGCAGCAGCAGCAAGTTAAGCTGCTGCAGTCTCTCATGCTTTGCATGCAGCAATCGTGTTAAACCGAAGAAGACCGAACTTACTTCTGCTGCTGTTAATTCTACGCCTTGCTGCAGCAAGAACATAAGCTTTGTTACTATCTGGCAGCAGCAGATATAATCGACAGCAGCAGCAGAGAAGCATCGGGTCTCCTGCAGCACCAGACCCTTATCTAATGCAGCTAAATTGCTGCATCCTAATCCTACACCTCCTCCTGCTGCTGCTGCTGCTGTTGTTGCTGCTGCTGCTGCTGCTGCTGTTGCTGCTGCTGACGACTGCGATAATCCTACGCTGAAGGAACCGAACTCAAGCTGCAGCGTTCGCTGCAGCTTAGATCGAAGAGACGAAGCATTTAACATCCTGCTGCTGCTGCTGCTGCTGTTGCTGCTGCTGCTGCTGCTGTTGCTGCTGCTGTTGCTGCTGTTGCTGTTGCTGCTGTTGTTGCTGTTGTTGTTTTGCTGTTGTTGTTGTTGTTTTGATGCTGCTGCTGCTGTTGAAGGTGGGGTAGATAGTGCTGCTGCTGCTGCTGCTGCTGTCTCTACTAATATAATATGAAGAATACGTAGGATTCTGCTGTTGCTGCTGCTGCTGCTGTTGCTGCTGTTGCTGCTGCTGCTGCTGTTGCTGCTGCTGTTGCTGCTGCTGCTGCAGGATATGAACGATAACTAAAGGGGAGAGGCCTCGCTGCGCCTGTTCTTGTTGCTGCTGCAGCTGCTGCTCTTCAACCTGCTGCTGCTCGCGCTCTTGCTGCTGCTGCTGCTGCTGCTGTTGCTGCTGTTGCTGCTGTTGCTGCTGCTGCTGCTATTTCGTTCAAGGCAGCAGATAATGCATGCGCAGGACATTCAAAGAAAGAGCAACAAGCAGAGCTGCCTGTACACCCGAAACCACTAGCGGGAGGCGCCCTCTAACCCCTTGCTGCTGCTGCTGCTGCTGCTGCGGCTGCTGCTGCGGCTGTAGATTGCTGCTGCTGCTGCTGCCTATACACCTAAATCAAAGCGTAAATATAGTTTTGTTGTTTATGATAAGAAAGCATACTGCAGCTTTCTTGCTGTGGCAGCAGCAGCGCTCTGCTGCTGCTGCTGCTGCTGCTGCTGTTGCTGCTGCTGCTGCTGCTGCTGCTGTTGCCGTTGCAGCTGTTGCTGCTACAGCTGGCATGCAGCAACAGGCTCAATTAATAAAATAATATGGTGTATATACAGCTAAGAGAAAACCTGATATAGAAGCATATCATCGCATTCTGCTGCTGCTGCTGCTGTTGCTGCAGCCGTGTCTCGGCCCTGCTGCTGCTGCTGCTGCTGCTGCTGCTGCTACACATGCAGGCAGGTCGGCAGCAGCAGCAGCAGCACGAATAGCAGCAGCAGCAGCAGCAGCAGCAGCACGAGGCTGTAGTTGCTGCAATATCCCCTAAATTGAGTTGTTAGAATATTTAGTTTCTCTTAATTATCTTTGTGTACGTTAGATTGTTTGTTTATTGCTGCTGCTGCTGCAGCAGCAGCTGCTGCTGTTGCTGCTGCTGCTGCTGCTGCTGCTGCTACGCATGCTGCTGCTGCTGCTGCAGCAGCAGCAGCAGCAGCAGCAGCCTTGTCAAGTCAAACCCTCACAGCTGCTGCTTTTGCTGCTGATGCTCAGCATCAATATAATCTCTTCCTCTAAACCCTAAACCCTTAAACTACTGCTGCTGCAGCAGACTTGGCTTGCTGCTGCTGCTGCTGCTGCTGTTGCTGCTGCTGCTGTTGTTGCTGCTGCTGCTGCTAGAGATGCACGAGTTGTGAAGCCTGCTCGTTGTTATCTTCTAATAGCAGCAGCAGCAGCAGCAGCAGCAAGAACAGCAGCAGCAGCAACACCAACAGCGGCCTTAGCAGCAACGACAGCGACACCATAAACCCTAAACCCTAAACCCTAAACCCTAAACCCTAAACCCTAATTTTGAGGCTTGAAACCCTTTCGCATGTCTTCCTTATGGGCCTCCTCGGCTTCTATTCAAGGAGGAAGACGGTCTAGGGTTTAGGGCTTAGGGTTTAGGGTTTAGGGTTTAGGGTTTATACAGCCTGCATCGGGGGCGCTGCCCTTGCCGCTGCTCCTCTGCAGCAAAACCCTAAACCCTAAGCCCTAAACCCTAAACCCTAAGTTGTTCGACTATGGCGGGGCCGCGATATAAACCGTTTCAGTTTATCTGGAACAGGTAAGTGCTAGCCTCCTCCCTCCCTCAAAGCTTAGGGTTTAGGGTTTAGGGTTTAGGGTTTAGGGTTTAGGGTTTAGGGTTTGTGTTCAGGTTTAGCTACAGCGCGTTTCTTATCCGAAGGGAGAGGTTTTACGATCGTATATATGCTGTTGTTGCTGCAACGATGATAGGGTTTACTGTCTTTCAGGGTTTGTCTTTAGGGTTTATACTGACTGCCCTAGGGTTTAGGGTTTAGGGTTTAGGGTTTAGGGTTTAGGGTTTAGGGTTTAACACCAGTCTACTTTTGAGGGTTTACTGTAAACCCCAACTTAACCTCCTTCTCCCTACTCTAGGATTTATTGTTTATTGTTTAGGGTTTATTGCTTAGGGTTTAGGGTTTAGGGTTTAGGGTTTAGGGTTTAGGGTTTAGGGTTTAGGGTTTACGCTCAGGGGCGAACATCATCTACATATGGCAGGACGCAGTGCATCATAACTATCGACACTATCTTCTTAAAGAGGTCAGGAGAAACCCTAAACCCTAGTAAACCCTAAACCCTAGCAAACCCTAAACCCTAGGAAACCCTAAACCCGAAGAAACCCTAAACCCTAGTAAACCCTAAACCCTAGCAAACCCTAAACCCTAGTAAACCCTAAACCCGAAGAAACCCTAAACCCTAGTAAACCCTAAACCCTAGTAAACCCTAAACCCTAGCAAACCCTAAACCCTAGTAAACCCTAAACCCTAGCAAACCCTAAACCCTAGTAAACCCTAAACCCTAGTAAACCCTAAACCCTCATACGTTCTAAGCCCGTTTGGACGTGTCTTGAAGCCGAGAGAGCTTGGAGGCTTGTCTGAGGTGGTTTAGGGTTTAGGGTTTAGTAGGGTTTAGTAGGGTTTAGGGTTTAGGGTTTAGAGGGTTTGTGGTTTATGGCATGTATCCCTCGTTTAATACTAAGGGGAATGAGGGTTTAGGGTTTAGGGTTTAGGGTTTAGGGTTTGTTTGCTGCAGAAGACTCGAAAAGAATTGGCTGAGATGATTCGGGAGGCAAGAGAAGAAGGAAGGCTACCCCCGAGCAGCAGCAGCAGCAGCAACAGCAGCAGCAGCAGCAGCAGCGGCAGCAGCAGCAGCGGCAGCAGCAGCAGCAGCAGCGGGGATTAGAGAGACGCCCAGGGTTTAGGGTTTAGGGTTTAGGGTTTAGAGTTTCTATGGTTGTTGAGATACAGTGTCTTGAACAGCACGCAGCAGCAACAGCTGCAGCAGCAACTGCAGCAGCAGCAGCAGCAACAGCTGCAGCAGCAACTGCAGCAGCAGCAGCAGCAACAGCTGCAGCAGCAACTGCAGCAGCAGCAGCAACTGCAGCAGCAGCAGCAACTGCAGCAGCATATACAGTTGGTAGCTGCGGGTTTTCTTTTGTTTGAAATCCCCCGCACCTGCAGCAGCAGCTGCTGCTGCAGCAGCAGCTGCAGCATCAGCAGCAGCACCAGCAGCAGCAGCAGCAGCTTTCGTCTGCAGCTGCTGCAGCGGCAGCAACAACTGCAGCTGTTCGAGCAGCACCGGAGCAGCAGCAGCAGCAGCAGCAGCAGCAGCAGCAGCCATGTTGTATTTACTGGAACCGAATTTGTTTTCTTCTGAGAATGCGACAAGCAAATGTCTAGGGCTTAGGGTTTAGGGTTTAGGGTTTAGGGTTTAGGGTTTAGGGTTTAGGGTTTAGGACTCATACAGCGGCATCCATGGGCGCCCGTTGAAGTATTAGGGTTTAGGGTTTAGCATCTAGGGTTTAGGGTTTAGGGTTTAGTGGGAGGCGATACTAGCTTTAGGGTTTAGGGTTTAGGGTTTAGGGTTTAGGGTTTAGAAGACACCCCCCTCAAACCCTAAACCCTAAACCCTAAACCCTAAGTTGTATGTATTAAGGATTCTGTATTCTCTTTCGTCTCTTCAGTTTGCTAGAGTTTATAAACCCTAAACCCTAAACCCTAAACCCTAAACCCTAGCAGTCTAAACAAACTCCGTACAGTACGCCTGTTGATGGTTGCTGCTGCTGCTGCTGCTGTTGCTGCTGCTCGTACAGCTCCCGCTGCTGCTGCTGCTGCTGCTGCTGCTGCTACTGCTGTCTTCTGAATCCCAATAATGAAAGCTTAACTGAAAAGACAGAAGAAACGTATTTGCTGCTGTTGCTGCTGCTGCTGCTGCTGTTGCTGCTGCTGCTGCTG
>OY986956.1:847066-852066 GCA_963920595.1 Eimeria praecox
TAGCAGCAGCAGCAGCCCTAGTAGCAGCAGCAGCAGCAGCCCTAGCAGCAGCCCTAGCAGCAGCAGCAGCCCTAGCAGCAGCAGCAGCAGCAGCAGCAGCAGCAGCCCTAGCAGCAGCAGCAGCAGCAGCAGCAGCAGCCCTAGCAGCAGCAGCAGCAGCAGCAGCAGCCCTAGCAGCAGCAGCAGCAGCAGCAGCAGACCATAGGAAGGCGATTGGAGTAGCTAATTTAAGTATGATATCTAAGAATACATTCGACGCATTGGGGTGTATAGACACCTCCACATACTCAGGGACAGACACATGCAGCAGCAAAGTAAAACCTTCTGCTGCTGCTGCTGTTGCTGCTGCTGCTGCTGTATCTGCTGCCAATGCTGCTGCTGCTGTATCTGCTGCTGCTGCTGCTGTATCTGCTGCTAATGCTGCTGCTGTGTCTGATGTTGATGCTGCTCTATTTGGTGCTGCTGCTGCTGTTCCTCCTCCTGCTGCTGCTGCTGCATCTCCTGCTGCTGCTGCTGCATCTCCTGCTGCTGCTGCTGCGTCTCCTGCTGCTGCTGCTGGAGCAGCAAACGGCTGTGGCGTCCACTCAGCAGACAGAAGGTGTAGATACACCGGAGATGCTCCTGCAGCAGCAGCAGCAATAGCAGCAACAGCAGCAGCAGCAATAGCAGCAGCAGCAGGAGCAGATCATACGAACCGCCGCCTTGCTCCCTAAACTGTTTAGGGTTTAGGGTTTAGGGTTTAGGGTTACCTGCTGCACGCAGCAGCGCCTCCTTATCTGTTCCCCCTGTCGATTGTACCCTGCAAAACCCTAAACCCTAAAACCCTAAACCCTAAACCCCCCAAACCCTAAACCCTAAAACCCTAAACCCTAGGATGCTAGACTGTAAGTTTGTCAAACCCTAAACCCCTAACCCTAAACCCTAAACCCTTTAACATCATCTCTTCTTATCTAAACCCTAAACTCGAAAGTAGGGGCATTAAGGACCGCCGAGGTTTAGGGTTTAGGGTTTAGGGTTTAGGGTTTACGTGTTGATGTTTTGTTGAGTTAGTCTGAGGTGAGAGTACACTCGAACCCCACGAGAAGGAAGAGGAGCTGAGAGGGAGAGAGTAGCGAAGGCCTCCATAGACACCTAAACACCAAACCCTAAGCCCTAAACCCTAAACCCTAAACCCTAAACCCTAAACCCTAGGGTGGGTTGAACCCGCAACACTAACACAAAACCCTCACACACAATCTACACTAATATCCATCCTTCAACATCTAAGCATATCGTAAACCCTTGCAAAACCCTAAACCCTAAACCCTAAACCCTAATTCTATGCCTCTAAACCCTAAACCCCAATTCTATGCCTCTAAACCCTAAACCCTAATTCTAAGGCCCTAAACCCTAAACCCTAGTGCGGTGTATGTGAGTTGATGCTCCAGCGTTGCATACTAAAACTCTTTCTCTAAACCCTAGATCAAAACCCTCATGTTAAACATCGTTCAAACCCTAAGCCCTAAACCCTAAACCCTAGAACGCTAAACCCTCGCAGAGTATCTAAACCCCAAATTATAGACCCTAAACCCTCAAGAGAGGCGTAGCAAACAATGGTTTAGGGTTTAGGGTTTAGGGTTTAGGGTTTAGGGTTTACATCTTGGAGGGAGCCAGTCAAACGTAGAGAAACCTGCAAAGCAGTAAATAAAGGCTGTGCTGCTGCTGCTGCTGCTGCTGGGGGTTTGAGCTGCACATACACCTGAAACGATGTCCCTGCTGTATCCCCCGCAGCAACCTGCAGCAGCACACAATGGATTAGGGTTTAGGGTTTAGGGTTTAGGGTTTAGGGTTTGGCTGTGGGGCGGCGGGTTTGAATGAAATTCGCCTTTGGAGGGTTTATACAATAGGGTTTAGGGTTTAGGGTTTAGGGTTTAGGGTTTAGGGTTTAGGGTTTACCTGTGAAGTAACCACCCAGTCTGAGGCATCAGCTGTCTGTACACCTGAATTATCGAAGGAGATCAGACGAGTGGTTTGAGGGGCAACAAACTCTACCCCACACACTTGCTGCTGCTGCTGCTGCTGCTGCTGCTGCAGCTGCTGCAGCTGCTGCATGCAGGTAGCTGCTGCTCCTACTGTGAAAGTAGATAATAAAATATTATCTACAAACAAATTAGCGGACTCGGATATACTCGAGGGGGAGACAAGCCAGCCTAAGCAACCACAAAAACCACGGGATAGGGTTTAGGGTTTAGGGTTTAGGGTTTAGGGTTTAGGGTTTAGGGTTTGAAGGGGATGAGGGCATGTACTTGATTCTCCTTCTAACGCTCCTTAGCGGGGACTGTCGCTATCTAACTATCTCTCCCAGCTAGCTAGCTAGCTAGCTGGCTAGCTAGCTAGCTGGCTAGCTAGCTAGCTGGCTATCTATCTATCTATATAGCTAGCTATCTAGCTAGCTGTCTAGCTAGCTAGCTGTCTATCTATCTATCTATCTAGCTGTCTAGCTAGCTAGCTGTCTATCTATCTAGCTCTCTATCTAGCTAGCTGTCTAGCTAGCTAGCTGTCTATCTAGCTAGCTGTCTAGCTATCTAGCTGTAAGCCCTCTACCCGTTCATCTATCTATCTATCACTCACCATAGCTAGCTAGCTAGCTGTCTAGCACATACACCGCTACTTAGCTAGCTAGCTATCCAGCTAGCTATCCAGCTAGGTAGCTAGCTATCTATCTAGCTAGCCAGCTAGCTAGCTAGCTAGCAAGCTAGGTAGCCAACTAGCTATCTATATGGCTAGCCAGCCAGCTAGCTATCTAGGTAGCCAGCTAGGTAGCCTACTAGCTAGCCAGCTATCTATCTATCTATCTATCTATCTATCTATCTATCTATCTATCTATCTATCTATCTATCTATCTATCTATCTATCTATCTATCTATCTATCTATCTATCTATCTATGTATCTATCTATCTATCTATCTATCTATCTATCTATCTATCTATCTATCTATCTATCTATCTATCTATCTATCTATCTATCTATCTATCTATCTATCTATCTATCTATCTATCTATCTATCTATCTATCTATCTAGCTATCTAGCTAGCTAGCTAGCTATCTAGCTAGCTAGCTAGCTAGATAGATAGATAGATAGATAGATAGATAGATAACTAGCTAGCTGTCTATCTATCTATCTAGCTGTCTAGCTAGCTAGCTAGCTGTCTATCTATCTATCTATCTATCTATCTATCTATATGTGTGTTTGAGTGCGTACCTCCGTGTCTGAATGCGAGTATAATGGGGAAGATGAAAACAAACAAACGAAGAAGAATAAAAAAAATAAAACCAAAAGAAAATCGACGAAGAACAAAACACCGAAAAATTGGAGAATGGTGGACTACACTGCAACCGTACAACATCCTAGGGTTTAGGGTTTAGTAGGGTTTAGGGTTTAGGGTTTAGGGTTTTCTAGGGTTTAGAGGGTAGGGGGTAGGGTTTAGGGTTTAGGGTTGGGGGTGGTGTGGTTGAGAGATTGGGGTTTAGATGGTAGGGTGTTGAGGGATAAGGGTTAGAGGTTAGGGTTTAGGGTTTTCTAGGGTTTAGGATGTATTAGGGTTTAGGGTTTAGGGTTTAGGGTTTTCTAGGGTTTGGGATCTATTAGGGTTTAGGGTTTAGGGGGGTTTATGTGGAAGGGTCTCGTAAAGAATGTCAAACCCTATCTATTACAGAATCCTCACAGAGGCGAGCAAACAGGGTTTAGGGTTTAGGGTTTAGGGTTTTCTAGGGTTTAGGGTTTTCTAGGGTTTAGGGTTTTCTAGGGTTTAGGGATTCAGGGTTTTTATATCGAGTGAGCCGTAGGTGCAGTCATAGGGGGGTTTAGGGTTTAGAACCCTAAACCCTAGCAGCAAATTAATGTGTAAGCTATTTAAAATAATGTTCAAACAAAATTAAAAAAAAATAATTAGGGTTTAGGGTTTAGGGTTTAGGGTTTAGGGTTTAGGGTTTAGGGTTTGGAGCGCAGCCGACTCCTAGGGTTACACGACAGCCGCCCGAAGCAGCCTTCTGCGGTGTATAGACAATCTAAACCCTAAACCCTAAACCCTAAACCCTAGCAGAAGAAATCTCCAGATAAACCCGTAGACTATGAAGTTAACTACAGCATTTAGTGTCTAGGGTTTACACATTCACCTAGGGTTTAGGGTTTAGGGTTTAGGGTTTAGGGTTTAGGGTTTAGGGTTTGCAGCTTGGGGCGCCCGGCGCCCTCCGATTTTATTTGTCTCTCGTTGTTGCTTCCTTCATAACACAAAACAAACCCTAAACCCTAAACCCTAAACCCTAAACCCTAAACCCTAAACCCTAAACCCTAAACCCTAGGCCCTTGTTTCTCTACTATAAGCTGACCAGATTTCTGTCGCTGCTGCACCGGAAACCCTAAACCCTAAACCCTAAACCCTAAACCCTAGGCTGGCGCGTAGCTGTCTGCTTCCTCAGCTGCCGGCTCTGTGTTGTCTTCTGCTTCCGTACACTGTAGCAGCAGCAGCAGCAGCAACAGCAGCAGCAGCAGCCTTTGCTGCTGCACTTGCTGCTCCTGCTGCGGTTTCAGAGACCCTCACGAACAACAACACCAGCAACAGCAGCAGCAACAACAGCAGCAGCAGCAGCAGCAACAGCAGCAGCAGCAGCAGCAAAGCTGCAGCAGCAGCAGCAGATACTTGCTGTACAGTTGCATGATGCGATGGAACAGCTTGCTGCTGCTGCTGCTGCTGCTGCTGCTGCTGCTGCTGTTTATACATTCGAGTTGTGCTGCTCTACTTAAACCGTTGCGTCTGCTGCCTCTGCAGCGGCAGCAGCAGCAGCAGCATTTACCTTGGTGGAACTGCAGCAGCAGCAGCAGCAGCAGCAGCAGCGATCAGCAACATAGCGTCTGCTTTCTTCTTCATCGAGGGCCCTTGCCGCTGCTGCAGCAGCAGCTTCATACAGCAGCAGCAGCAGCAGCAACAACAACAACAGCCACAGCTGCAGCAGTAAACAC
>OY986956.1:862066-867066 GCA_963920595.1 Eimeria praecox
ATTTTATCTGTAATTAATATTTAATAAAATTAATCTAAACCCTAAACCCTTAATTTAAATTAATTAATTTAAATTAGGGCTGGCAGCCCTAAACCCTAAACCCTAAACCCTAAACCCTAAACCCTAAACCCTAAACCCTAAACCCTAAACCCTAATCGCTAATCCTTCTGCCCAGAAACCCGCCTCTGGCATTTAATAAATATTTGTAGCAGTTTTTTATTTTCTATTGTTTAGGGTTTAGGGTTTAGGGTTTAGGGTTTAGGGTTTAGGGTTTAGGGTTTGCAAACACGGATGGGTATCGACCCAGGGCCTCCTTGTCGGCAGCAGCAGCAGCAGCAGCAACAGCAGCAGCAGCAACAGCAGCAGCAGCAGCAGCAGCAACTGAAGCAACAGCAGCAGCAGCAGCAGCAGCAACACACAATCGGATTGATGCCTTCAGGGAGGAAGTACTTGCTGCTGCTTCTGCTGCTGCTGCTGCTGCTGCTGCTCTATCAGCCCGTTTCTATTGCATCAGTGAGGGTTCCTGCAGCAGCAGCAGCAGCAGCAGCAAAGGCAGCAGCAGCAGCAGCAGCAACAACAGCAGCAGCAGCAGCACGCTTCACACCAGCGCTGTTACGCTGGGCTTGCTTGAACAGACAGCAGCAGCAACGGCAGCAGCAACAGCAGCAACAGCAGCAGCAGCAGCCACAAACAGCTGCTGCCTTTGTGCTTCTCAGTAGCAGCAGCAGCAGCAGCAGCAGCAGCAGGGGGAGAAGGTCCCTGCTGTACAGCAGCAGCAGCAGGCGCAGCAGCAACAGCAACTTCAGCAGCAGCAGCATCAACGACATCAACGATCGCATCACCTACAGCAGCAGCAGCAAACACAATATCAGCAGACACAGCAACAGCAACAGCAGCAGCAACAGCAGCAGCAGCAGCAGCAGGAAGAGACGCAGCAGCAGCAGCAGCAGCAGCAGCAGCCGATGGTATACAACAGCAAAGAAGCAGCAGATAAAGGCAGGGCGTCTCCAGGAATCTATTAAAACAGTTCTTCAAAGATATCTGTCTAGACACTGTAAACCCTAAACCCTAAACCCTAAACCCTAAACCCTAACGAAACCCTAAACCCTAACGAAACCCTAAACCCTAAACCCTAGCAAGCTGCATCAATAGCATATCTGCCTATTCACTGTAAACCCTAAATCCTTATTAAGTCTTGCCGTCACACCACCTCAACGAAACCCTAAACCCTAAACCCTAAACCCTAGCATCTGCTGCTATTGCTCTTGCTGCTGCTGTTGCTGCTGCTGCTGCTGCTGCTGCTGCTGCTGCTGCTGCTGCTGCTGCAGCTCATAGGTTTCTCCCTAGGGGGCGCTTCGATGCCGACGGCCTGTTTCTATCTTCGGAGACAGCAGCAGCAGCAGCAGCAGCAGCAGCAGCAGGTGATGATGATGATGATGAGGGAGACACATCAGAGTTAGCAGCAGCAGCAGAAGAAGATACAGCAGCAACTGCTGCTGCTGCTGCTGCTGCTGCTGCTGCTAGCTGCAGCATCGATGTGGTGTCTGTACACCTTCATAAAGGTTTTGAGGTTGCTGACGTAGAAATCGCAATAGATGGAGATACAGCGCAGCAGCGTCACGTAAACCCTAAACCCTAAACCCTAAACCCTAAACCCTAGCAAGTGAAGACTACTAGCCCGACGTTAGCTGCTGTTGTTTTGCTGTTTCCTCTGTAGCAGCACTGCTGCATCCCCAGCTGTGTCTCCTCCTCCTCCTGCTGCTGCTGTTGCTGCTGTTGCTGCTGCTGCTGCTGCTGCTGCTGCTGCTGCAGGTGTTTGCTGCTGTAGAGAGAAAGGTGGGGCTGCTAAGGCGCGAGGTTGCTGCTGCTCTGCGGATAAGAAGGTCTCCCCTGCTGCGGCTATCTCTCTGTGATTTTGAAAAGACAGCCCGTAAACCCTAAACCCTAAACCCTAAACCCTAAACCCTAAACCCTACACCCTAAACCCTAAGGGCTTGTGGAAACAGTGCTACAGAATACCTCCTCGATATCCTAAACCCTAAACCCTAAACCCTAAACCCTAAACCCTAATGTGTGCTATTTAACAGGGCTCTTCTCGTTGCTGCAAGAAATAGAGGCAAGCACCGACGAAGAGCAGCAGCAGCAGCAACAGCAGCAGCAGCAACAGCAGCAACAGCAGCAGCAGCAACAGCAGCAGCTGCTGCAGCAAGAGCAGCAGCAGCAAGACATCGATGACATAGAAGAAGAATTGAAGCAGCAGCTGCTACTTGAGAAGCTGCTGCAGCAGCGGCGCATGCGTCATTAAACCCTAAACCCTAAACCCTAAACCCTAAACCCTCTAAAACCGCAGAGCAGCAGAAATCTGCTGCTCTGCAGACAGCTAGGCGCAGCAGCAGCAGCAGCAGCACCTGCTGCTGCTGCTGCTGCTGCCGCTGCTGCTGCTGCTGCTGCTGCTGCTCTTATCTCTCCCGAGGTTGCTATTAGCAGCCCTCGTTGTCGCAGCAGCAGCAGCTGCTGCTGCTGCGCGTGCTGCTGCTGCTGCTGCAGCTGCTGCTGCAGCAACTACTGCTGCTGCAGCACAAGCAGCTACTGCAGCAGCAGCAGCAGCAGCAGCAGCAACTTGCAGGCTCAGTATATTGTTTGTTGTTTATTTGTTTATACTTTCGACGTATCTGTCTCCTTCAAATCTCCCTGGAGCTGCTCGTTGCTGTCTCCTTTGCTGCTGCTGCTGCTGCTGCTGCTGTCTCCTTTGCTGCTGCTGCTGCTGTCTTCTTTGCTGCTGCTGCTGTCTCCTTTGCTGCTGCTGGCGTCTCCTGTGCTGCTGCTGCCGCTGTCTCCTGTGCTGCTGCTGCTGTCTCCTTTGCTGCTGCTGCTGCTGTCTCCTTTGCTGCTGCTGCTGCTGTCTCCTTTGCTGCTGCTGCTGTCTCCTGTGCTGCTGCTGGCGTCTCCTTTGTTGCTGCTGCTGCTGTCTCCTTTGTTGCTGGTGCTGTCTCCTTTGCTGCTGCTGCTGTCATCTTTGCTGCTGCTGCTGTTTGGAGTGTTGCTGCTGCTGTCCCCTTTGCTGCTGCTGCTGTCTCCTTTGCTGCTGCTGCTGTCTCCTTTGCTGCTGCTGTTGTCTGTGCTGGTGCTGCTGCTGTCTCTGTCGTTGCTGCTGTTGCTTTCCTTGCTGCTGTCTCCTTTGCTGCTGCTGCTGTCTCCTTTGCTGCTGCTGCTGTCTCCTTTGTTGCTGCTGCTGTCTCCTCTGCTGCTGCTGTCTCCTTTGCTGCTGCTGCTGTCTCCTTTGCTGCTGCTGCTGTCTCCTTTGCTGCTGCTGCTGTCTCCTTTGTTGCTGCTGCTGTCTCCTCTGCTGCTGCTGTCTCCTTTGTTGCTGCTGCTCTTGTCTCGTTTGCTGCTGCTCCTTCCTTTGCTGCTGCTGTCTTTCTTGCTGCTACTGTCTCCTTCGTTGCTGCTGTTTAAGTTGTTGATGCTGTCTCCTTTGCTGCTGCTGCTGTCTCCTTTGCTGCTGCTGCTGCTGCTGCTGCTGTCTCCCTCGTTGCTGCTGTCTCCTTTGTTGCTGCTGCTGTCTCCCTTGTTGCTGTTGCTGCTGCGTTCTCTCTCGTTGCTGCTGTCTCCATCACGGCTGCTGTCTCCTTTGTTGCTGCTGCTGTCTCCTTCGTTCTTCTCCTCTCCAGCTTGCAGCCTGCAATATAGAAAACAGTAAGTAATCTAGGGTTTAGGGTTTAGGGTTTAGGGTTTAGGGTTTAGGGTTTAGGGTTTGCCTGAGTATGAAAGCTTCATGTTCTTCTCTAATTTGCATGCAGTAGCATCTTGGTTTATGTTATGACCCTAAACCCTAAACCCTAGGGTCTAGGGTTTAGGGTTTAGGGTTTAGGGTTTGCCTGAGTATGAGGGCTTCATGTTTTTCTCTAATTTGCATGCATTAGCATCTTAATGTATGATATTTAGCGTCTAGGGTTTAGGGTTTAGGGTTTAGGGTTTAGGGTTTAGGGTTTAGGGTTTAGGGCTTAGGGTTTAGGGTTTAGGGTTTAGGGTTTAGGGTTTAGGGTTTAGGGTTTAGGGTTTGCCTGAGTATGAGGGCTTCATGTTCTTCTCTAATTTGCATGCAGTAGCATCGTAATTTATGGTATTTGAGTCCAACTTCATAAACCACAGAGGCGAGGAGACGTTGCTCTCTCCTCCACTGTTCTGCCCCTTCTTCGCTGACACACAAACCCTAAACCCTAAACCCTAAACCCTAAACCCTAAACCCTAAACCCTAGGCCCTAAATCCTAAACCCTAAACCCTAAACCCTAAGGTATAAATTGTGGGAGGTGTGAAGGGGTTCTTTTCTTCTGCGATGAGACCCTATCGCAGCCCTGTTAAAACCCTAAACCCTAAACCCTAAACCCTAAACCCTAGATGAGTGCGTACATGGCCTTTCGATAGTAGACTGTCTCTCTGTCTCTTATTTGTAGTTGCTCTTTTAATTTATTTAAAACTGCTTCGTTCTCTTTCTCTAGCTGGGCCCTCGCTAAATCCTGCTGCAGCTGCTGCTGCTCCTTCAGTGCTGCTGCTTGTGCTTCTGCTGCAGCCAGACGCACCTAAACAGCAGCAGCAGCAACAGCAGCAACAGCAGCAGCAGCAGCAACAGCAGCAGCAGCAACAGCAGCAGCAGCAAAAATATGAAGGAAGGGGCCAACAAACACCCACAAGCACAGGAGAAACAGCAGCAGAAGCAGCAGCAGCAGCAGCAGCAACACACGAACAGCAGCTGCTGCCAGCAACAGCAACAACAACAACAACAACAGCAGCAGCAGCAGCAGCAGCAACGGCAGCAGCAGCAGCAGCAACATACCTTGAGTTCTTGTGCTGCATCTGGAGTCGACTCATTCTTCGAAACTAGCTGCATCAGCTGCTGTGTTAGCTGATCCTTGCTCTGCACGCCAAACCCTAAACCCTAAACCCTAAACCCTAAACCCTAGACCCTAGCTTGCCGAGGGGAGGGGAAATAGACTTGAGG
>OY986956.1:872066-874566 GCA_963920595.1 Eimeria praecox
TAGAAATGCGAAAAGACGGGATGCAGAAAAGGGTTTAGGGTTTAGGGTTTAGGGTTTAGGGTTAACGGTGTGTTAGCTGAGCACAGGATCTAAAGAACAGGGTTTAGGGTTTAGGGTTTAGGGTTTAGGGTTTACAAAGGAGACAGCAGCAAGTAGACCCCATCTACGGTCCCTTGTTTAGGGTTTAGGGTTTAGGAGGGTTTATGGATACGAGTCCATCGGGTTAACTAGGGTTTAGGGTTTATTAGGGTTTATTAGGGTTTATTAGGGTTTATTAGGGTTTTACCTGTGGGGATTCGCATGCATTGGGGTGTATAGACGCATCAAACCAAGCAGGATATACACTGTTAAGTGCCGCCCATATATTTTCTGGCTTTGCTGCTTCTTTTATATTATTTGGGGGATTTAAAACCCTAAAACAATTCTTCTCGATATCAATTAGGGTTGTTTCATCAAGAAAAGGAGCAGGAGTAAAGTAGCACGCCATCTTCAATATCGAGGGGTTAGGGTTTACTAGGGTTTATTAGGGTTTATTAGGGTTTAGGGTTTAGGGTTTAGGGTTTTATGAACATAGTCGAAAAATTGATGATGATACGAAACCTCCACGAGATACACGTATAGGACTTAGGGTTTAGGGTTTAGGGTTTAGGGTTTAGGGTTTAGGGTTTAGGGTTTATGGGTTTTCTTCAAAGAAGACCAACGGACAGAAAGAGGTCGCTGAGTGAGGTGCCTATACACCCGAGATATTTGAGGTGTATAGGCAGCTAAAAAAGAAGAAAATTTGTATGTTTTTTTTAAAATATGTTTGTTTTTAGATAAATATTAAAAGATTTTTAATAATATATTACTTCTTAACCACAGAATCATCTTCTTTTCAACAACTACAGCTGCCTATACACCCGAGCTCAGCAGCAGCAGCAAGTAAGGAAGTACATTAAGAAGCGTACAGCAACAAAATGAGTTGAACCATAGAAACAAAAACACAAAAAATACAAATAAATAAACTCTTCTTCTTCAATGTTATTTACTCCTAACCCGCAGGCTTCCCACAATCGACGTCAGACAGCAGCAGCAGCAGCAGCAGCAGCAGCAGCAGCAGCAGCAGCAGCAGCAGCAGCAGCAGCAACAGCAGCAGCAGCAGCAGCAGCAGACGAGGTTAGCTGATCCTTATGGTTTATCTCAAGAGAAGTTTTCTTGAATTGTTTGTTTTTTTTTATTTGTTATTAAAATATAATTTATTTATTTATTATTCTTTCTTTCTTTCTTCTTATAACCCCAAGATAATCTAACCAACACACGCGCACCGCCGTCGATAGACACATACAGCTATAAACCCTAAACCCTAAACCCTAAACCCTAAACCCTAAACCCTACTGTATGGAACATCGGAGGTTCATACTACTCCATCCGTCTTTTCAACTTGCACTCTCAAGCGTAGATCCACAGCTAAACCCTAAACCCTAAACCCTAAACCCTAAACCCTAAACCCTAAACCCTAAACCCTAAACCCTAAACCCTAGCGGTCCAGCGAGGATCTAAACTAAAAAGTAGAGAAAGATAGAAATAAAATAAAATGAGACAGAGAAACAAAAAGAAGAAAATATAAAAAAAAATAAAAGAAGAAAATACAAAAAAAGAAGAGAAGAAGGAGACAGAGACAGAGAGAGACAGAGAGAGACAGAGAGAGAGAGAGAGACAGAGACAGAGACAGAGAGAGAGAGAGATACGGAGAGACAGAGAGACAAAGAGACAGGGAGACAGAGAGAGAGACAGAGAGAGACAGAGAGACAGAGACAGAGAGAAAGAGACAGAGAGAGACAGAGAGAAAGAGAAGGAGACAGAAAGACAGAGAGACAGAGAGGGAGACAAAGAGAGACAGAGAGAGACAGAGAGATAGAGGAATTGCTGCGAGACAGCTCGTTTTATGTTTTTCTCTGTCTCCGGCTCTGTCTCTTTATCTGTATCTGTCTCTTTATCTGTCCCTGTCTCTTTATCTTTCTTTGTATTTGTTTCTGTCTTTGTCTCACATCTGTCTCTGTCTCTTTATCTATCTCTGTCTCTTTATCTGTCTCTGTCTCTTTATCTGTCTCTGTCTCTCTATCTGTCTCTCTACCTGTCTCCTTATCTGTCTCCTTATCTGTCTCTGTCTCTGTCTCTCTATCTGTCTCCTTCTCTGTCTCTGTCTCTTTGTTTCTGTCTTTGTCTTTACATCTGTCTCTGTCTCTGTGCTCTGTCTCTATTTGTTTATCTCTGTCTCTCTATTTATTTATCTCTGCCTCTCTGTTTATTTATCTCTGTCTCTCTATTTGTTTATCTCTCTCTCTCTATTTATTTATCTCTGTCTCTCTATTTATTTATCTCTGTCTCTCTATTTATTTATCTGTGTCTCTGTCTCTCTATTTATTTATCTCTGTCTCTCTATTTGTTTATCTCTCTCTCTCTATTTATTTATCTCTGTCTCTCCATTTATTTATCTGTGTCTCTGTCTCTCTATTTATTT
>OY986956.1:877066-879566 GCA_963920595.1 Eimeria praecox
GGTGTACCTGGAGCTTCTTCATGACCCACTGAATGCGATGCTCAGACGCGATGAATTCTGCACTCTGCAGCCAACAAACCCTAAACCCTAAACCCTAAACCCTAAACCCTAAACCCTAAACCCTAAATACCCGCTCAAGACAGAAGAGAGGAGAGGGAGAGAGAGAAGAAATGATGAAGAGAAAGAAGAAGAAGAAGAGAGACAAACAAAGACAAATTAGGAGACACAGAAATACCAAGGAGGAGACACACAAATACAGAGACAGAGAGAGACAGAGAGAGAGACAGAGAGAGAGACAGAGACAGAGAGAGACAGAGAGAGAGAGAGAGACAGAGAGAGAGAGAGACAGAGAGAGAGAGAGAGAGAGAGACAGAGAGAGAGAGAGACAGAGAGAGAGAGAGACAGAGAGAGAGAGAGACAGAGAGAGAGAGAGACAGAGAGAGAGAGAGAGAGACAGAGAGAGACAGAGAGACAGAGAGAGACAGAGACACAGAGAGAGAGACAGAGAGAGGAACAGAGACAGAGACAGAGACAGAGACAGAGAGAGAGAGTGTGAGAGAGAGAGAGAGAGAGTGAGACAGACAGAGAGACAGAGAGACAGAGAGAGGGAGAGACAGACATAAAGAAGAGACAGACAGAACAAGACACACAGAGACGAAGAGAGAAAGAGAAACAGAGACAGATAGCACAAGAGACAGAATTGGAGACAGCAGGAGACACACGGGAGGAGACAGAAGAACAGACAGCAGCAGCGGCAGCAGCAACAGCAACAGCAGCAAATAACTTGAGCAGCAATAGGAAGACAGGACTCGAGAGCAGCAGCAACAGCAGCAGCAACAGCAGCAGCAACAGCAGCAACAGCAGCAGCAAATAACCTGTGAAGCAATTGGAGGAGAGGATTCAAGAGCAGCAACAACAAAAACAACAACAACACCACCACCACCAGCAGCAGCACCACCAACAGCAGCACCACCACCACCACCAACAGCAGCAGCAGCACCACCACCAGCAGCAGCAGCAGCAGCAACAAACCTGTGAAGCAATAGGGGGAGAGGATTCAAGAGCAGCAGCAGCAGTAGCTTTCGGGACGAAGACAGAGAGAGAAAAATTCGCAGCACAACACTGCTCAGGCAAGTCAGCGCGAACACGTAGGGTTATCTCCGCCTACACACAAACCCTAAACCCTAAACCCTAAACCCTAAACCCTAAACCCTAACCCCTAAGCCCTAACCCCTAAGCCCTAAACCCTGATTCCTAAACCCTAAATCCAAACCGTAAATCCTAAATCCTAATATTATCTAAGAAACCATAACAAAACCCCATAAACCCTAATAAAACCTAATAACCCCCATAAACCCTAAACCCTAAACCCTAATAAACCCTAATAACCCCCCCCTAAACCCTAATAACCCTTAAAACCCTCCCCAAACCCTCAACCCACTGATAAGGCCAACCCCTTCCCTATATCTCTATCTCTATCTCTATCTCTATCTCTATATCTCTATATCTATGTCTATATCTATATCTGCATCTATATCTATATCTACATCTATATCTGTATCTATATCTATATCTATATCTGTATCTATATATATAGATAGATAGATAGATATACAGATATATATATATATGTATATATATATGCATAAATAAATAAACAAATAAATAAATAAACAAATAAACGAAAAAACAAATAAATAAAAACAATAAACAAACAAACAAATAAACAAACAAATAAATAAAAACAACAGAAAACAAAATAACTAAATAGCCAAATAACTAAACAGCAAACAAACAAACAAACTAAAACAAATAAATAAATAAATAAAATACATAAATTAAATAAATAAATAAAATAATTAAATAAACAAACAAACAAACAAACAAACAAACTAACTAACTACCTAACTAACTAACTAACTAACTAACAAAATAAATAACTAACTAACTAAATAAATAAATAAATAGATAAATAACTAACTAACTAAATAAATAAATAAATAAATAAATAAATAAATACTGTTACCTTCCCCGTCGCAGTCTCTTCAACAAGCGGGAATAATCTAAAAGGAGCAGCAGATATATTTGTAAGTTTATAATTAAATAAAGCGAACTCCCCGACAGGGGGGCGAAAGATAAGTAATTTCGCGGAGTCGAAGGCCGTATAATCAACACATTCATGAAACGTACAACGCTCGCTACTTAGATTGGACCCTAAAAATATAAATAAATAAATAATCAATAATTCATAATATTTATTTAGTTAGATAGATCATTGAATTATATATAATCTAACGTTCTATATACTTTTCATACAATAACAACTAGTATAGTTGTTTTTATTTGAAAATATTGATATTTTATATTTATATTTATATTATATATTTATATTATTAGTATTGTATTGTATTGTATTGTATTGTGTTGTATTTATTATATTATATTATATTATATTATATTATATTATATTATATTATATTATATTATATTATATTATATT
>OY986956.1:887066-889566 GCA_963920595.1 Eimeria praecox
AACCCGAAACCATACGAGACAGCCCTTCCAAAGCAAAGCCCCCGTCGAACCAGCAACAGACCATACACCTCTACAGCGGTTTCATTAGGGTTTAGGGTTTAGGGTTTGGGATGGGTTTTGTTGCGTCATGCAGGCGGGCTTCCTTACTCTCAACATTCGCAACGTGAGGCTTGACACTAGGGTTTAGGTGGTTGTATACAGGGTCTGATTAGGGTTTAGGGTTTAGGGTTTAGGGTTTGAGGGCATGGAATTGATGGGCCTAGGGTTCACGCTTTAGGGTTTAGGGTTTAGGGTTTAGGGTTTGAAGCTCATGGGCTGTGGTTTGTATGTCTGTGGTTTGTGCTACAGAACTATCACAACATGAAGGTGAGGCGTCTTACTTTTTTAGGGTTTAGGGTTTAGGGTTTAGGGTCTGTTTTCACAGTAAGATTTCTTCTTCAGGGTTTAGGGTTTAGGGTTTAGGGTTTAGGGTTTGTGTTTTATCTACAAGCCTGTTTAGTTTGCTTCCTTGAAAGAACAATCTCATGACAACATGAGTTTCTAGGGTTTACATTTAAAGTATTCTAGGGTTTAGGGTTTCGATTTTTTTCAAACCTAGGGTTTAGGGTTTAGGGTTTAGGGTTTAGGGTTTAGGGTTTAGGGTTTGTGTTTTAGAATAAATTTTACTTGGGGCCATGTAAGAAGCGTCATATAGAAACCCTAAGGGATCAATATTTTGAAGCACGAAAACAAAAAAGATATGGTTTACCTAGGGTTTAGGGTTTAGGGTTTAGGGTTTAGGGTTTAGGGTTTAGGGTTTAGGGTTTGTGTTTTAGAATAAATTTTACTTGGGGCCATGTAAGAAGCGTCATATAGAAACCCTAAGGGATCAATATTTTGAAGCACGAAAACAAAAAAGATATGGTTTACCTAGGGTTTAGGGTTTAGGGTTTAGGGTTTAGGGTTTAGGGTTTAGGGTTTAGGGTTTGTGTTTTAGAATAAATTTTACTTGGGGCCATGTAAGAAGCGTCATATAGAAACCCTAAGGGATCAATATTTTGAAGCACGAAAACAAAAGAGATATGGTTTTGAGGAGTTGGCTGTACAGCTATGTAGAGCACTTGTTGAAGAGGCAGACAAGAAAGTACAGACTGCCCAGGTAAGGGTTTAGGGTTTAGGGTTTAGGGTTTTGGGTTTTGGGTTTGGGAAGGGGAGAGGGAGAAAGGGGGAGAAGGGAGGGAGGGAGAGGGGTTTTAGGGTTTAGGGTTTAGGGTTTAGGGTTTGGGATGTGATGGAAGAGTAAGGAGTCGAAATTGACGGTTTCTAGTACAAATAGGGCCAACTAGGGTTTAGGGTTTAGGGTTTAGGGTTTAGGGTTTAGGGTTTGTGTTCAGATGAGGGTTGATTGCGCTTCTTTGCCTGGGGTTGGGGACGTTAAGTCTGTACACCCTGAAGTCATTCGTCTAGATCAGGCAATCGCTCAGAAGTTTAAAGAGGTCTTGCAAACCCTAAACCCTAAACCCTAAACCCTAAACCCTAGATGACACACATGCAGCTTTGCTAGACACACACAGACAGCCTTCTTCCCCTCAGCGGGTGCATAAACCCTAGTAAACCCTAATAAACCCTAATAGTAAACCCCAGTAAACCCTAATAAACCCAACCCTAATAAGCCCTAGTAAACCCTAATAAACCCTAATAAACCCTAGTAAACCCTAATAATCCCTAGTAAACCCTAGTAAACCCTAATAAACCCTAGTAAACCCCATTAAACCCTAGTAAACCCTAATAAACCCTAATAATAAACCCTAATAAACCCTAATAGTAAACCCTAATAAACCCTACTAAACCCTAATAAACCGTATAAAACCCTCTTCATTGTTTTTGAAGTGTATGAACAGCTCAGACATCACAAACCCTAAACCCTAGCTTGTGGTTTTGTTATTAGATGGAGGATCTAGCAAAGTTAGGGCGTATCGATCAGTCGATGGCTGTCTCCTTAGAATTAACATCTTTACAAACAAGAAGAGCAAAACTGTTGTTTAGAAACGCTGAGGGGCAGCTCACTCAAAGGCTTAGACCCTGTGATGTATGTGGGGCCCTACTATCCGGTAGGTTCTAGGGTTTAGGGTTTAGGGTTTTCGAGGGTTTTCTAGGGTTTACTAGGGTTTTCTAGGGTTTAGGGTTTAGGGGTGCGTGGAGATGGAAGAGGGTTTGGTCAGTGTACAGTGTAGCAGGCGCACAACATTGCAATGAAACAAAAATAGGGTTTCTAGGGTTTTCTAGGGTTTACTAGGGTTTACTAGGGTTTACTAGGGTTTACTAGGGTTTAGGGTTTAGGGTTTAGGGTTTGTGATACAGCAAACGATACGGATCGTCGTCTAGACGAACACTTCTCTGGTCGGGTTCATCTAGGGTTTCAGAAATTGAGGGATGCTCTCAAGAAAAACTTAGAATATATTGCGCAGGCTCCTATGCCAGATCAAGACTTGTCACGCATTCTTATCAAGTAGGGTTTAGG
>OY986956.1:894566-899566 GCA_963920595.1 Eimeria praecox
AGCAGCTGCTGCTGCTGCTGCTGCTGCTGCTGCGGCTGCTGCTGCTGCTACAGTGCATGCCTTCAGAAATATCTTTGGCACTACTTGAGCTGAGGAGGAAACATTTTTATATTTATTTGTCTTTTTAAGGACGCAGCATCATAGCAGCAGCAGCAGCAGCAGCAGCAGCAGCAGCAGCAGCAGCAGCAGCAGGAGCAGCAGCAGCGACCTAGCAGGAGCAGCAGCAGCAGGAACTGCCGCAGCAAGATTTGGGTTGTCTCATATTTAAATAAATTATAATGAAGATGTTTTGTGGTAGAAGAAGCATCAGCAGCAGTTTGCTGCTGCTGTTTGTTGCTGCTGCTGCTGCTATTCTACAGTGTATGTACACCCCAGCTGAAGCTGCCCTCTACAGCAGCAACAGCAATGTTAGGGTTTTGTCTGCAGCAGAATTTAAATCTGTTGTTGTTAATTCTCATAATCTACATCTAGTTGAATTCTATGCAGATTGGTACGAAACAAAACCCTAAACCCTAAACCCTAAACCCTAAACCCTATAGACGATGAGAGAGTTGTTTAGAGAGAGAGGGAGACGAGCGATCTCTGAGACATAACATAGCATATATGTTAACCCCTCCATTCTTTAATATATATATTTTAGGGTTTAGGGTTTAGGGTTTAGGGTTTAGGGTTTAGGGTTTAGGGTTTAGGGTTTGTGTGCAGGTGCGGGCATTGTCAGAGGTTTGCCCCTGAATATGAGAAGGCAGCAAAGGCATTGAGGGGTTTAGCTACTGTTATTGCTGTTAACGACGAAACCCTAATGCAGGAATATGGGGTTGCTGGTTTTCCTACTGTTATGGTGGTTGTAGGAAGAGGTAAACCCTAAACCCTAGGCCCTAAAACCCTAAACCCTAAACCCTAGCAGCAACAAATCTTTAGCTACGCTTGTAGTCGATATATACACGAAAATATAAACCCTAAAACCCCAAGGAAGCCGTTCTTGTAAACCCTAAACCCTAAACCCTCGATGCAAGTATATTGAAAGGAGAGAGGGTGTTTGCTAGGGTTTAGGGTTTAGGGTTTAGGGTTTGTGGATGCAGGGGGAAACAAACCAAAGACATTTAAATATGAAGGAAGCAGAGACGCGAATTCTGTTGTAGATTTTGTTGTAACACACATAGGCAAATTGGCGAGGGCCAGACTAGCAGGTTAAACCCTAAACCCTAAACCCTAAACCCTAGACCCTCATTGTAAACCCTAGAAACCCTAGTCTGTCTGTGTCTACAGGCATTTGTAGGAGTACTTGTAGTGTTCTGGGTCTTGAGAATCAAATTCTAGCGGGACGCCTCTAGGGTTTAGGGTTTAGGGTTTAGGGTTTAGGGTTTAGGGTTTTGAGTGTGCAGGAAAGATCGACTCAGGCAGCGACAAGGGCGGCAGCAGCAAAAGCAGCAGCAGCAGCAGCAGCAGCAGCAAACCCAAGAGCAGCGGCCCGTCGGAGGTAATTGAGTTGACGGATACAAACTTTGACAAGATGGTTATGCAAGACGAGGACAACATCTGGTAGGGTTTAGGGTTTAGGGTTTAGGGTTTAGGGTTTAGGGTTTTGTTGTGTATTATATTGTGTTTAGGGTTTAGGGTTTATGTTTATTTGTTGTTATTAACATTTAACTCTTTTGAATATATTTTTAAGAATATAATTAACAATATCAATTCAATTGTATAAATACGTACAATCTAGGGTTTAGGGTTTAGGGTTTAGGGTTTAGGGTTTAGGGTTTGTGGTTTAGGTTTGTTGAGTTCTATGCCCCCTGGTGCGGGCATTGTAAAGCCCTAGCGCCGTTCTGGGAGGAAGCAGCGAAAGAACTAAAGGGGAAAGTGAAAGTAGCTAAAGTAGATAGTACGACGGAGAAGATGATTGCTACTCGATTCGGAATACAGGTCATAAACCCTACCTAAACCCTAAACCCTAGCTAAACCCTAAACCCTAGGAAGTGTTGTGGTGTAGTTGAGTCTAGCCAGCAGTTAATGCAGCTAAAGTAGATAGTACGACAGAGAAGATGATTGCAACTCGATTCGGAATACAGGTCATAAACCCTAGCTAAACCCTAAACCCTAAACCCTAGCTAAACCCTAAACCCTAAACCCTAGGAGGTGTTGTGTTGTAGTTGAGTCTAGGGTTAAAGTAGCTAAAGTAGATAGTACGACAGAGAAGATGATTGCTACTCGATTCGGAATACAGGTCATAAACCCTACCTAAACCCTACCTAAACCCTAAACCCTAAACCCTAGGGAGAGTGTAGGCTGCTTGTAGTGTAGTAGTAATAGATAGTACGATAGAGAAGATGATAGCTACAAGATTTGGGATAGAGGTTATAAACCCTAGCTAAACCCTAAACCCTAAACCCTAGAAATTTTTGTAAACCCTAATCCACGCCCACCTACACACACTTCACGAGGAACAAGACAAACCCTAGACAGGTGGAGCTACTCCCTAGGGTTTAGGGTTTAGGGTTTAGGGTTTAGGGTTTAGGGTTTGTGCTCAGGCATTCCCTACTCTAAAGCTTTTCCCTGCTGGCCCCAAATCAACAGCGATGGTGAAAGACTACGAAGGTCAGAGAACAGTAGATGAGATCGTTAAGTTTGCTATGGAGTTCTACGGGTGAGGGTTTAGGGTTTAGGGTTTAGGGTTTAGGGTTTAGGGTTTAGGGGTTGGGGACTGACAGGGCTGAAAGGCTACTCAGAAACAAGTGTCGACCGCAGGACTTGAGGATTCAGGTTTTTAGTGTTGGCGCTTCAGCTTTTAGGGTTTAGGGTTTAGGGTTTTAAGGGTTTAGGGTTTAGGGTTTGGGGTTTAGGGTTTGAATATGATTTTTAGGGTGTATGTGTTTTGAGTGTGGGGTTTGAGGATTATTTGATTCTGAATTCGTGTCGCCCATTGATTGTTCTCTCTTGTTTATTGTTAGTTAGAATGGTTAGGGTTTAGGGTTTAGGGTTTAGGGTTTATTGTTTAGGGTTTAGGGTTTGTGTTTAGGGCTAAAGCAGAGGCAGATCAGCTTCTAACAGAAGAACAGTTTCGAAGAGAGTGTGGAGATATGTTGTGTATATTGGCGTTCTTGCCTGACGTCCTCGACAGCACAGAAGAAGGGAGAAGGGGTTATCTACAAACCCTAAACCAGGTTGTTAAAGCATCTGTTAATGTTCCTGTCAAGTTCCTATGGCTTCAAGGTAGGGTTTAGGGTTTAGGGTTTAGGGTTTAGGGTTTGAGGGTTTTGGGGGGGGTTGAGGGGAGGGGCGAGGGTATATGCAGTAAGAAGAGGGAAGACGACAGATCTTGAAAGATCTTCCTCGTGTACAGAGATGTCATTCTCAACAACTAGGGTTTAGGGTTTAGGGTTTAGGGTTTAGGGTTTAGGGTTTAGGGTTTGTGGTATAGGCGGGGATAACTTCGATTTAGAAGAACAGCTGCATTTGGCCTTCGGGTGGCCTGCGGTTGTTGCTGTACATTTAGCGAGGGGGAAGTTCTCTGTTCACAGAGGCAACTTCACAAGAGTGAGGGTTTAGGGTTTAGGGTTTAGGGTTTAGGGTTTAGGGAGTAGGGGTTTAGGGTTTGATGTGTGATAAGGGTTTATTGTGTTTACATTCATATAATAATAGAAATAGATTATATACATACCCCGTAAGCCCTTCAGGATCCCTTCAGGATCCCTTCAGGATCCCTTCAGGATCTAGGGTTTAGGGTTTAGGGTTTAGGGTTTAGGGTTTGTGTTGCTACAGGAGAGCATCAACTCCTTCCTCCAGCAGCTTCTCGCAGGTCGAGCCCCCGTCTCAGATTTGCCCACGTTGAAAACCCTAAAAGAAATGAAGAAGTGGGAGCCCTCAAAGCCTGCTAAGGATGAGCTCTAAACCCTAAACCCTAAACCCTATTAAACCCTACTTAACCCTACTAAACCCGAGAGGTGTGGGTAGGGGAAGGGAGAGAAGAGGAGAGGAGAGGAGAGGGGAGGAGGGCCCCAAGATGGAGCCTCGAAACCCTACCTAAACCCTAAACCCTAAACCCTAAATGCCCCTAGAGAAACAAATTCATGGGTTTTAGAGGAAGCATAATAAGATGAACTCAAAACCCTAAACCCTAAAACCCTAAACCCTAAACCCTAGCAGCGTTGTGCTAAAAGGCTAGCACAGCCACTCGGTCAGCCGCAAACCGCAGTTTGAAGCGGCTGATGAGGGTTTAGGGTTTAGGGTTTAGGGTTTAGGGTTTATGTAGGAGTATGCATCATCTGCGCATCTCCGACGTAAACCCTAAACCCTAAACCCTAAACCCTAGCTGTTAGACATGGGGCTGCGGCAACGTATTAGAGAGGTTTTCTTGTTTTCTAACTAACAAATTTGTTTTAGCTGATATCTTTAAGCAGCAAATCCTTTTGCTGGTGTCTAGGGTTTAGGGTTTAGGGTTTAGGGTTTAGGGTTTAGGGTTTTGGTAGGGTTTTCCCTAGACCTGGTTAGCACGACATGTAGGACTTAGGGTTTAGGGTTTAGGGTTTATAAGCAGCTCTAGAAAGGAACACACCTAAACCCTCAACTTGCGCTCGAATTTGCTTGGGGTTTAGGGTTTAAGGGTTAGGGTTTAGGGTTTACGTGTAAGCTTCTCCCTATTAAGAGGTTGGGGTTGGGGTTTAGGGTTTAACGGTATTGGGGTTTAGGGTTTAAGGGTTAGGGTTTAGGGTTTACGTGTAAGCTTCTGCTTATTAAGGGGTTGGGGTTTAGGGTTTAAGGGTTAGGGTTTAGGGTTTACGTATAAGCTTCTCTAGGGTTTGTTTGTTGTGAGCTGCGGCTGAAGCATAGTATTAGGGTTTAGGGTTTGAGTGTGAGTCTGGTGTTTGGCCTGTGTTTTCTATTTAGGGTTTAGGGTTTAGACACGAAATTAGGGTTTAGAAATTAGGGTTTAGGGTTTAGGGTTTAGGGTTTAGGGTTTAGGGTTTGGGGCTGGGGACCGCCGCGAGGATGGCTGCGCCGACACCACC
>OY986956.1:907066-909566 GCA_963920595.1 Eimeria praecox
CTGCTGCTACATTAGCAGCAAAACCATGCAACCTGAAAGACCTGCGGTTGCGTTGTCTGCCTCTCGCGCATCTCCTGCTGCTGCTGCTGCTGCTGCTGCTGCTGCAGCTGCATCCCGCAAACGCAGCTGCATACTGTGTTTGCTGCAGCAGCAGTGGCTCTGCTGCAGCAGCTGCTGCTGCTGCCGCTGATGTGTGTGCGTGCGCTGCAGCAACCCGCTCCTTGACCTGTAGAGTGCTGCTGCTATGAGGTCTGGCTGCAGGGCTTGATGCTGCTGCTGCTGCTGCTGCTGCTGCTGGTGCTGGTGCTTACGCTGCTATTTTGACTCTTGTTGATATTGCTTATGATGCTGCTGCAGTATCTGGGGATGCTATTGGTGTTGCTGCTGTTGCTGCTGCTGCTGCTGCTGCTGCTGCTGCTGGTGCAGCTACCACTAAAAGAACCGCGGCCTTGATCTGCTGCTAGTGCGTATACAACCACACACCTTCTTTGATATTTGTTTTTCTTCTTTAATTCAATGACACAAAATAAATATATTTAGAAGATTCCACAAGAAGTCGATTATGCTGTATTCATGCATACGGGAAGAAGCAATCCTTTGCGGCTGCTCGTGCTGCTGCTGCTGCTGCTGCTGTTGCTGCTGCTGCTGCTGTTCTTGTTGCTGTTGCTGTTCTCGCTGCTATTGTAATAATAGAAAAGTTAATTTAGACTCATTTTTAACGTTAAAAACAAACTGGCAACAATATGGTTATACTGCTGTAGCTTCCCGTCAATGTTTGTATCTTGAACTGGATGTACACCGGCCCCGCAGTCCATACACTGCATGTTATGTTTGTTTGTTTTTAGTTTTTTTTGTTTTTTTATTGAATGAGACATAAAATAAATAAATATAAATGATTGTGAAAGTAAATGATAGAAGAAAATACGTATTTAATATAATATTATAAAATTAAATAAAACACGGTACCGGCAGGGATCGAACCTGCGACCTTGTGGTTAACAGCCACACGCTCTAACCGGCTGAGCTACGTATACCTGTTTGCTAGCAGGGTATATAGAACGTATTTATTTAATTTTTATTGTAATTTAATTAAAATAATGAGTATATTCATATTAATAAATGTTTAGAAATAAATGAAGTTGGTGAAAATGGCCTCCGTGAGAAGACAGATACAGAAGACAGCACAAACCCCAGATATGGGGAAGTCTGTCAACTTGTGGGTTTTCCTTCTCTTGACAATCATCGAAAAACCCTAAACCCTAAACCCTAAACCCTAATTTTTAAAGATGTGAGTTCTGCTGTTAATTGATAGCTTCACTCAGCAACAACGCTCTTGTCTTTAGTTCAGAATTTAGGGTTTAGGGTTTAGGGTTTAGGGTTTAGGGTTTAGGGTTTTTGTTTCTGCGCGGAAAGGCATAGAAGACATCATAACAAAGGGTTTAGGGTATAGTATTTAAATAGATATAAATATTTTTAGAAGAATAAACCCTAAACCCTCATAATCTATCTATCATTAACTTCTCCCGCTCCCGCTGGTCCTCCTCCGAGCAGCAGAAAGCTGTGCTGTGTGTCTGTTTCTTCTTTGTGTTGTTCTCTATGTCTTCCGCTTTATGTGTTGATACGATAGCATTTACTTCTATAAACTGAAGTTATTAATATAATATTGATGGTTTAGGGTTTAGGGTTTAGGGTTTAGGGTTTAGTATAGTTGCTGCTGCGCGGGTTCGTCGGCGGTCCCCCAAAGACAGCCGTCACCGCACATAGCTACGATATGATGTTGAAGCAAGTAGATATAATCTGTCTACAACAATAAAAAATAAAACAACAGCAGCAGCAGCAGCAAAATCATAAACAGATGGAGAAGAAGGTTATACGAAGGTAGCAGCAAAAGAGCAGCGAGACAGCCGCGCGACAACATAGTGCCAGTAGCTGCTGCTGCTCGGCAGCAGCAGCAGCAGCAGCAGCAGCAGCAGCAGCAGCAACACCTCCTGCTGCTCCTCCTATACAAACTGCAGCAATTAAATATTTTTTAGTGTATGTTTTAAACAGCTTGCTGAGCTGTCTGTACACCTGAGCTTTGTTCCTTCGAACCGGTCGTGCCGGTCTCTATCGAGTGGGCACGGGAGGGACAGCAGCAGCAGCAGCAGCAGCAACTGTTGCAGCAGCAGCAGCAGCAACTGCTGCTGCTGCTGCAACAACGGTAGCCACTAGAGCAGCGGGAAAATCCCTAACTTCCTGCTGCTGAAGTTTGCCCAGCAGCAGCAGCAGCAGCAGCAGCACAGAGGTTGAGTCTGCAGCAGCAGCAGCAGCAAAATCAGAAGACGTTAGTAGCAGCAGCAGCAGGAATGGGGGGCCATCGAAGGTCCCCAGGAGGGGAGGAGGTGGCTGAGCCTGTGCTGCCTGTGCTGCACCTGAAGAAACCACTGGACAGCAGCAGCAGCAGCAGCAGCAGCAGCAGAGGCAGAAGCAGCAGCAGCAGCAGCAGCAGCAGCGTGAGGCC
>OY986956.1:914566-959566 GCA_963920595.1 Eimeria praecox
ACTCTTCTTCTAACCGTAAACCCTAAACTCCCTCTTCAGAGCTGAAGCGCGCCCTGTCCAAATCCAAACCCTCGTTCTAAACCCTAAACCCTAAACCCTAAACCCTAAACCCTAAACCCTAGACCTTCTAGGGTTTTGGTTGCTGCAGAGGGTTTGAAGAAGATGGGACGAGGCTGCAGGAGAGATGGTACGACAATGGCACTGAGAGAGAAGTAAACAAATGGAAGGAAATGCCTGATGGATCCAAAGAAGGCAGGGCAACAAACCCTAAACCCTAAACCCTAAACCCTAAACCCTAAACCCTAAACCTGAGAAGACAAACCCTTTAGCCTAAATCTTGCAACCAAGCCCTAAGAACAAACCCTAGAAATAAACCCTAGCCAAAAACCCTCCAACTAAACCCTAAAACCCTAATATCAAACCCTAAATCGAAACCCTAGTATGCACATGAAGTTGTCGAGATTTGTGTTTTGTTTAATTTGTTTATCTTTTTATTATTTTCTCATCTTCCTACGAGCTGTTGTTGTCAGGTCGGGTGCAGCAATTGCGGCTTTAGCTTATTATATATTGTTTTTATTATTTGTTTGATTTGTTTGATTTGTTTGATTTGTTTGATTTGTATTATATGTTCTACTTCTTTTATTGTTTTATTTCTTTAATTTGTTTTGTCTGTTTTGTTTTGTTTATTCTCTACTTGTTTTATTTCGTCATTTTCCTCGTTCTTTTAATTTATATATATATATATATTGCATGCAGGCGAGAAGACAGGAAGCCGTGTAGACGGGACTCAGTGGTTAGACCGTTGGGGCTGTGGACCAGGGGGAGTGGACCACTGGTCAGATAAGAGTTGGGTAGAGAGAGAGAGCGAGGGAGAAGGCATCATTCGATGGGGCTGCAGCAGCGGCAGCAGCATGCAGCAACAAAAGGAATGGAGGGAACAGTGGAGAGAAACAGAAAATTGGAATCGAGGTAGCAGATTTGTTGAAAAGACAGAAAAACATACAAATGGAGATGAACATACACTTAAAGAAGGAAATGAATGGAAACGAACGTCAGAAAACCATAAACCATAAACCCTAAACCCTAAACCCTAAACCCTAGATCTTAAAATTTGAACAAACCCTCAAAACCCTAAAAATAAGAAAACTCAAAACCCTAGCGGCAGCATGCAACCTGCTGATGCTGTGCTAGGGAAGCCGCTGTAGGCAGTGAAAGGACCAACACACGAAAACCTCAAACCCTAAACCCTAAACCCTAAACCCTAAACCCTAAACTTTAAAACCTGAGCATAACAGATGAAGAGGATATGCCTGTACATTAGAGAGAAACAACAAACACCGTCAGAACTGCCAAACGAAAGAGACGAAACGAAAAATAGTTAGGAGAGAAGGAGGAGACGATGAGAGGAGATAGAAGAGGGTTATTCTATGAATATAATAAGGGTTGCATGCATCTTTTCCTCTTTTGGGGCTTTGTCTGTTTCTTTATACGTGCAGGGAACACAGTGATAGAGATATTACTTCATGGTTTGAAGAAAGATTCGGTGTTTGCAACAACAAAGAAGATAAATGGGCTGTCAAGAAAGGAGGAAATGAAAATGGAGAGTGGAAAGAAAGTTGGACAGAAAACCCCAAAGAAAAAGCAGCAGAAAAATCTGGATGGAACAAGTAAACCCTAAACCCTAAACCCTAAACCCTAAACCCTAAAGGGATAAACAATTCTTATGGTTCTGCTCCTTAAACCCTCAACCCTGAATAGCTAAACACTCAAACTTCCTCCAAACTCCCATCCCTCAGTTGCTGAAAAACCTTGAAGCCTCAAAACCCTAAACCCTAAACCCTAAACCCTAGATTGCAAGAACACGAATGCCTGTATGCGCCAAACCGTATTTCTTGATAATTTTAATTATATTAATTTTGTGCTTCGTGGGCATTGAAATCGATTAGGAAGAAACAACTGCATCTGGCGCTCAGAACGGATGCTCTAGGGTTTACGATCTAGGGTTTAGGGTTTAGGGTTTAGGGTTTATGATTGTGTGCAGGCAAGGGGATGCGTGGGAAGAACGGTGGCGAGAGAAGTTTGATGGAGACACAAAGACAGAAACTTGGGCTGAAAAGAAGGGAAGCAACGCTCAGGTGCATTTTTAAGTTGTTTATTTTGTCTGTCTCTTTTATTATGTTTATTGAACTGCGGTGTATGTCCCCTGTGTCTCTCTTCATTTGCTGTCTCCGTTATCTGCATGCTTTGTTATGTTTTATATTTTCATGTTTTGTCTTGTAGCGTACATCTCTTCCTTAGTTTCAAAGTTTGCAGGATTTAGGGTTTACAGTTGGGGTTTAGGGATTTGGGTGTTACGTTTGTCTCAATCATCGTTGAGGGTTTACGGTTTAGGGTTTAGGGTTTAGGGTTTAGGGTTTAGGGTTTAGGGTTTGTTGGTAGAGGTCTTGGGTGTTGGGGTCATTGAAGAACAAGAGGTTATGTAATGTGTGTAATGTTTATAATGTTTATAATTTTTATTTTTATAATTTTTATAATTTTTATAATTTTTATAATTAGTATAATTATTATAATTAGTATAATTAGTATAATTATTATAATTATTATAATTAGTATAATTAGTATAATTTGTGTCTTGGGGTTTGTGGTTTTAGGGGGAGAGTTGGTTGGAGACATGGGAGGAGCGTTGGGGCTGGAAGACAGCACATAAGGAGGCTCGCGATGCATGCGGGGGGAGAAGAGTTGAACGATGGGGAGAAATGTTTTATGATGATGGAAGTGGAGAGAAATGGGCTCAACATTGGAAAGAAGAAGATAATCTAAAAAAAAGTACAGGAAAATCATGGGGAGATAGATGGGGGCCCCAAGGTTATGGAGGTCATAGATGGGGGGAAGAGTGGGGAGAACATGGTTGTAGAAAATGGGCTCATGATACACCTGGAAGACCAGAAGGATGTTGAAGATTATTTAAATAATTATTAGTACTAATACTTAGCTTCTATCCATCACCCTTGCATGCATGCATGCATGCATGCATGCATGCATGCATGCATGCATGCATGGATATGGAGATGTAGAGCTGCAGGGCTGTAATTGCTGCATGCAAGCAGCGAGGAAAACCTCCATCCGTGCTTGCATGCATGCTTCTATGTGTACAACCACGAATACTTGCATGCATGTTTGCATGCATGATTGCATGCATACTTGCATGCATGCAGGGGCTGTGAGTAGCAGGATCGACAGAATGAAGCAGAAGGGAGAAGAGATGGGTTTACATCTGCTACAGGTTTTATTTATTTTCTTACAACATCAAAATGCCCCTCTGTAGTAAAGAACATGATGAGGGGAAGAGTTTATTATTTTTATTTCGGCCTCTTTTTTATTTATGCTGCTTCTTATTCTTTTTTTCGTTGCACAGCTTCAGAAGGCTTATATATATATATATATATATATATATATATATATATATATATATATATATATATATATATATATATATATATCAGAAGTATATTCATTGCCTGTGGAGCCCGGCGCATGCACAGAAGATAATGCATGCACCTTGAAGACAGCCTGTTTTAGGTGTACGTACAGCTCGAGTTCCATTTATAAAGAATATTTTTCGGGTGTATAGGCAGGTCTGTCTCCATGTATAAGGAACACATTTCAGGTGTACGTACAGCACATATTCCGCTTGTAAACAACATGTTTTAGGTGTATATGCAGATCATGTTCCCTTTAGAAGGGGCATGTTTGAGGTGTATATGCAGATTATTTTATTTTTAGAAGAGACATTATTTTTCAGGTGTATGCATGCACAGCAGCATGCTTGCTGCATGTGAAGTGCAGCGTATATTTGGGGTGTATGTACTGTTATTTACAGTATTTGATTTAGATGTTTAATATCATTAATATCATTAATCTCTTTGGGTTTAACAAAGCCGACAGAGAGAAGCCTTTTCTATCCAAGGCAGATTCAGGATAACAACTTCAGGATTTCAAATTCTAAATATTCAAATATCCGTAACTTGTGCTGCACGCATGTAGAAGCAAAGTTATACATATATATACCAGTATATCTGTATATATCTATATCTATATCTATATATATATATATATATATATATATAGAGAGAGAGAGAGAGAGAGAGATATAGATATAGATATAGATATAGATATAGATATAGATATAGATATAGATATAGATATAGATATAGATATAGATATAGATATAGATATAGATATAGATATAGATAGAGATAGAGATAGAGATAGAGATAGAGATAGAGATAGAGATAGAGATAGATATAGATACAGATATAGATAGATATATCTATATAGATATATAGATATACAGACATGGATATAGATATACATGCATCGGCACAGGCATGGGTACAAGCGCACGTATAGATATGGATGAGTATAGGAATATATATATATATATATATATATATATATATATATATATATACGAGTGTAGGTAGTATAGATGTAAGTTTATAGAGATGTGCCTCTAGAGATGCATAGATAGGCATAGATTTAGATATTGGCATTAGCTGAAGATGTAGATAAAAATAAGTAGATTAGATATAGACATATATACATATATATATATATATATATATATATATATATATATATATATATATATATATATATATATATTTAAGGTTACAGATATGTAGCTAGGCGTAAGCATATTAGATATAAGCATTAGATATCTAAGGATATTTAGATATAGATATGTACATATATATGTATATATGTAGATATATATATAGATACACAGGTATAGATATAAGTGTAGACGCAACGAAAGATATACAATACATCTGCAAATTGCTTGGGGTGTTAGTGAGAAGAAATGCTGCATGCATCATCTTCTCTGCTCTTCCTAGAAATACAGCGAAAATAATAAATAATAATAATAAATAAATGTTGTAGAGAACAAGCTTACTAAAGCATCTAAGGGTTTATGAAGTTGACTGGTTAGAACAGCTATGGCCTTTCTGTAAACACCAGAGAATAAACATGTTGTTTTGATGTATATCTGAGGCTGTTGCCATACTTTGTTTCTACTTGCATGCAGACTCCCTACAGTGAGTCTATCTATCATGAAGGGGATTTAGTACAACTGCTTATGATGCTGCAGCAACGCGTACACCATGCTGCAGCAGCAGCAGCAGCAGCAAGGGGAGCAGCAACCCTTTGTAGAATCTGTCTCTTTCGCCTCCTCGCATCGTCACCAACCCCAGGCCCTTAGGCTACTCTGCTCAAGAGGCCTTGAGGCGAGAGGGGAGGCTATCACTTATTTCTGCATATTATACTAAGAAGGGGGAAGGGGCGGGGGGGGGGTGTTAACAACATTGCTATTCACGACGGTGAGGTGACAGAGGACCCACCTCCATCATTATTTCGGGTTATCTACTACAAAAGCCGCATAAACACGCGCGGAAATATGGGTTTTACGAATATATTGATTACTATGTGTTCATTCGTCTTTAACTAGCAAAGATGCTTCCCTGCTAGTCAAACTGGAAAGAGGGTTAGCCTCTAAACGTAGAAGGCGACATATATATATATATATATATATATATATATATATATATATATATATATATATATATATATAAAAGGCATAGAGTGTTGGTGATATTATGAACCGCTAGTTTGTTGCAAAGGCGGCTAGAACGTAACGTCGTCGAAATATTCAAGTTTTCTGAATAGTAGTAGCCACCAACGCGGTGTCTAGACACCGTAAAATTGGGAGGAAATGAAGCAAAAAATTCATGATATTCGCAGAAACTATGTATTTTGTGTATGAAACAATTAATAGATTACTGTCTCAGCATCGCATGTGATAAGACTGTGTATATATGTATATATATATGGAAAGCTCGGTAGCCTGCTAGGTGTTCAGGCCACCATGATTAGTAGAATAGTAACTGTAAGTTGAATATATTGGGATTAGATGTACCGACAATATGTATTTAAGTTTTAATTTATCTTTATAAAGCTGGATCAGCCGAAAGAAAGAAACAGCAGCAATAAAAGTATATATACACTGGCGCTGCTTGGAGGCGGGGCTGCAGGCGTGTGGTTGGCCCTGCACGTCTGTGCATATCGGTAGAAAGTTTGATAAAATTTATGTTTATATTTGTGTTTATGTTTAGTGTTCTCAAATGCCTCCACTTATTATGGCGGCTGCCTTCACAGCATGAGAGCTAGCGGCTTATGTAGCGGTGACTCCTCCGCATGCACCCCCCTCTAAACTGGTGAAGACGAATAAAAGTGGATCTTACCGACTCTTTTTAGCTGCAGGAATTGCAGATAATTTGAGGTGTACGTACACCTCATTCCATACGTAGTCACCGCCTGTTGGCTGGTGGCACAGTCATCCTCCCTCTTCTTCTTCGATCAGTCGCATTTATTTTGACTGAAATCTTTCATCGATTTATTCTATTTTCTTTTTATTTCCAACAAATTATCAACGATGTCGGAAGGCCAGTATTCATTTAGCCTCACGACTTTCTCTCCTAGCGGAAAGCTGGTTCAGATTGAGTACGCGCTGAATCGTGTACAGCAGGGCGCCCCGGCTTTGGGTATTAAAGCAAAAAATGGAGTGGTATTAGCAGCAGAAAAGAAGCTGCCTACTCCTCTTCTTGAAGGAGAAACCATCAGCAAAGTCGACACCTTCACTCCCTCTGTAGGATGCGTTTTCGCAGGAATGCCGGCAGATTTTAGGGTTGTTCTTAAGAAGGGCCGAAAAGAAGTAAGGATAAACTAACCCAACAAAATATCTTTCAAACGTTAGAGTGCACGTACACTGCATGCATACACTCATAAACACATACAACATCTTTATATCACAATCTGCTAAATTATTATAGATGACATCTTGCTGGTATCCTACATCCAGCCATAGTCTATGTGGCTGCTTGAATCAGAAGCAGATAGAGAGAAGCTGAAGGGGAAGCAGATGCATGCATTAGCTGTATATGTAGAAGAGAAACAGAAAGGCTGTTTTTAGGGTTTAGCCTCAAGTTGATTAATAATAAAAACTAAGAAAATATGAAATGTGGTAGTTTACTATCATCCAAAGAAGGAGAAATGTGTTAATTGATGCTGCAGGCGGCAGCATACGAACTTTATTACAAAACACCCATGCCAACAAATCAATTGGTTCAGGGAGTTGCTTCAGTTATGCAAGAATATACTCAGAGTGGCGGTGTTCGCCCCTTCGGTATATCTTTGCTGGTGGCTGGGTGAGCTATTCCCCTCCTCCCCCTCCCCCCCCCCCCCCTCCCCTTTAACAGCTAGCTAATTAGCTAGCTAGCCAGGTAGCTAGCCAGCTAGCTACACATACTGTTGCATGCAAGCTCTCTCTTGTTTGTGTTTGGGGTGATTAGATACGATAATTTCGGCCCTCAGCTGTACCAAGTAGATCCTAGCGGCGCTTACTTCGGGTGGAAGGCGTCAGCCATTGGCCGCGATATGCAAAACGCGAAAACTTTCCTAGAAAAGAGGTGAGAAGAGAAAGTATAAATGAAAGGGGAAACATATATATATATATATATATATATATATATATATATATATATATATATATATATATATATATATATATATATATATATATATATATATATATATATATATATATATATATATATATATACATATATATATATATATATATATATATATATATATATCTTTTTAATTGCACAGAAAGAACAGAAAATGTATCACATTATAAAGAATGAAGTGATGGCTCGTCTAAGAATGCGATTTGATTCAAATAAAAGAGAGTTTGCAGCTTAAGTTGAAATCGTCAGAGGGAATTGTTCTGGAAATATTACTTGGGAAATATTTGCAAGTGTAGATATCCACAGTAAAGTGTAGGGGAGAGAAAGTATAGAGTATACGCTGTGGTGCATGGCTGTCGTTGTTGGTTTCTGTATGCTGAAGTTCTAGAGAATGTGAGGGAAGCACGATTAATATTTTTATGTTTTTAATTTGAACAGAAGAAATTGCAAAGTATATTTTGTTTGATTTGATATTGAGTGGGAGTTCGTGATAATAGCTCATTTTTTATTTATGTGTGGGTTTCTGTATTTGACCTGCAGATACACCCCGGAAATAGAACTAGAAGATGCGATTCACACTGCGATTCTAACCCTCCGCGAGGGATTTGAGGGGGCTTTGACAGAAAAGTCGATTGAAATTGGAATCATAGGAGAAGATAGAAAATTTAGAGTGCTGACACCAGCAGAGATAAAAGATTACTTAAGTGAAGTTGAAGTTGGCACTGCCTAAATCAGGAAAGCTGTACACATTGACAGCGATCGTGTTTTCGGGTGTATGTACACCTGAACACAACCTGAATACCTTACTTAGTGCAACTCCTGCGTAGTCAAAACTTGAATTCTGCGCGTGCTTGCATGAACGAACTTCCTCTTGGGTTCTCTTTCTTCGATTCCTCCACCTCAAATTCTGCAGAGAGCATCACAACACGAAATGTGTCTGACGACGAGCTCCCCTAATTACGATTAGCATTTCCTGTACACCGTACACAACACTTACTTACAAGGAAGATGACGAGCAAATTTAGCACACAAGATGCTACTGCACTCCTTCTCATTTCCTTTCACAGGGAAATGAGAAGCAGAGCAGAGAGTGCCCTCAGTATAGGCCCCGCATACACCACAGGAAGCGGCAGAAGCTACCTGAAGGCCAGCGGCTTTACACGCGCTGAATACACAATTAAGGTCTATGCTATCTGAGGTGCAGGGGAAATCAATCTGAAGCAGCGAGTGCTGCAGAACACGTAAACATAGCTCAAATGCTATTTAGGGTTGTTGTTTAACGTTGATGTCTGTCGTTACGCGTACACCCTTCCACTGGGGGCTTGAGAATTGTGGCTTTACCGTCCGCATGCAACGAGGACTATGATATGAGCTCTAATGAAAGAGCTCTTTCACCCGTAACTCGTAATGGGGGTGGCAGACGACAGGCAAGAAGCCAACTGTACGTGCATTTCTTTGCTGCTTCTGCAGCTGTCACTGTAGTAGGGGGCCCCCCTCGCTAGCGGCTTAGTTGAAATGATAGCTAGCCGCATATTGCTCTTCCCGAAGAGCAGCACCTAGCTGCATTTCCTTCTCGCGCTAACCTGGTGGCATAGTCTTGTGTTATGGCTGTACTACCTCGCTGCATGCTTGCTGGAAGGTGCTCCTTCTCTTCTGTCTCGTGTTTCTGACATTCGCCAATAACTCCAAAGAAAGAAACGCTAGTAGCATCGTTTGCATGCACTTTCCACGGACGTATTTAAATTCAAACACGGCCAGAAGGCGGGGGCCGATGACCTGGGATATCCCATTCACAATTCCGGGGGGGGGGCCTCTTAGTCCTCCACAGGTGCCGCTCTACGCTAGCTAGTTATTTATTGGCTAGCTGTCAGTTGGCTAGATGTTCGGCTGCTAACTGCCAGCTGGGCGGCTATAAGCTGTAGTTATTTGTTAGGTGGCTAGCACTGTGCTGACTAGCTGTCAGTTGGCTAGCTGTCATGTGGCTAGCCCGGCTTTACACGCCACAGCCAAGGAACCCTCCTTCCGATCAGCAGCCAGCATAGTTGGTGAGGCGGAGGAAACAGCGAGTGGGCCGTAATCCAGGTGAATGTTCTACAACTCCTCCTTGCAACTACTCTGTTGCTTTAGATACGAGTCTCGACCGCTGTCCCTTCTTCTTACACCCCTCGTTTATCTTCAAGAGCAGATCCTTCACAGACAGCTTGAGAAGCCTATCTAACTAGTTGAAACAGAAAATGGATCCATCCAAGCTGCGGGCACAGCGTTGCCCCCTTAGACTCATTTCTACATTATGGCTTTGCATGTCAGACCTCCCCCAGCTACTAGTCATAGTTACACGCCTCTTGCACGCCTCTAAAGAAGCCTGTTTAGAAGGCATGTATGTGGCGCTGCCTTCCCTTATTTCTTAGTAATGTTTGATTAACTCCAACAAGCAGCCTAAGCCAAACAAAATGCTATGGCCAAGTTCCTCAGCCTCCAGGGCCTGAGTTGCCGTGACCCCTCACAACGGAAACACCCTTGGGAAGCAAATATGGCGTCACTGGCTTAATACTACATTAATATGGCTTCCTTAGTGCTGGCACAGAGCTGGCAAGGAGGCAGCGGGGCCCAACAGGTCCGCCGGATTTCGGCCTAAAAGAATCGTCAGGTGTGCTCGTGAAGGCTGTAAGAACACTGTCAGCTGCGCATACTACTGAAATATACTTCGATGCTCCATGTTTCCAGTGACAAAATCTCAACAGTACAGCGAATGCATGTAGTGTGTAGCATATTGCTGTTTTTGAGTACGTTTCTGCTCGCACGCAGGCTGGCTGCTGAGCATCATGTGAGCGTTAGTTCTTGCGTCAAAATGCGCTGGAGTATGGCCAAGTAGAACCCCCTTTGCTGCCGAGGTTGCAGCAAGGCGTGCTGCAATTCATGGCAGGCCGCCTCCCCTCCACACCAGCCCCAAGCACTTGCTCGCAGAGCCAAAGGAGCCACCAAATCAGATCAGAGGAACGTGCTGGTCCTCGCGCAACCTGCTGAGCAGCGTTGCGGCCAAGGGAAGTGACAGTTGTGTCTACAGATCTCCATCATAAACTCTGCGTTTAGCAAAGTTGGCATTGGTCCTCAGGAGATGCCAGCGCTACTTGACACAGGCAGTGCAATGCTCTTATATCTGTCGATACTACAAGGGTATGCAGCGCAGCTATCCATTCCTTCACGCCGCCTGGGTGATGAGGCTTCGCCGATGGCAGACAGGAGACAAGGACGTACAGCGGCGCAATGGCGAGTCTTGAGCACGAGGGGACCAGTACTGTATGCTTGCCTTCAATGGCCAAACCCTTCTTCAACGGTATTTCCACACGTTCTACAGTGCAGAGCCGCTGCAAGAAACACCTAGTAATGCATGTACTTCATTGCGATGACCTTAAGAAGTTGGTAGTTATGCGGGATTCGATCCATTTATTGCCCGACGAACAGCAGAAGTGAACACTATTGGAGGAACAGTTCGTTCTCAGACGGGCTTGATATCACGGGCCTCCTAGCCGCCCGCCCACCGCCAGAACCCCAATGCAATGCTTCGAACTCACATGCATCGAACCTTCTTCCAGGCAAACTCTCGCACAAGGGGGTACATGTATCTTGAAGAGGAAATCGAGAGGCAAACAAACGAATTGCTAAGAAAAAGCAAGTCCACGCCGTCAAGTAGCGTGTTTTCACACAACCCGTTGCTGGAAAAGAAAAGGCGCAAGACTAACTAGAGGCAGCTTATGCGCGTCGACTTCATGCCCCCCAACAAATTCACGGTGGTTGCTCTTCTTGTACACTCACACAGACATTAAGAAATTCCTCAGCCTTTTGTCGTACTACCTACCACTATTTTATCCCTAGATTCGTTCACAACGCCACGATTCCAGAGGGTCTATTCAAAAAGGACAAAAAGCAGAAGGGGGCAGCTGTGAAAAGTAAACCTCGAGAAGCTTCATCAGGCGCCTGACATTGTCGGTAGTACTTCATGATTTTGCATGATTTTGACAACCCCTTCTAACAGCCGAAGTTAATGATAGCAGTTGAACCGATGATCTCTAGCAATCCAGCGACTGAAACAAGTTTCAATTCAACTTCTGATGTTCTGAGTGTCCCGCAGAGAGCGAAGAGAAGCACATGGTAGGTGCTAAAGGGCCCAGTGACTCGGGTGGGGAGTAATGAAGTGCCAACTCTACGTAAATGGCAAGTATGCCACTTTTGAAGCTGGTTGCCAATCCCTGAACATCTCACAATGAGGTTTCAAGGCTTTGATGATGAAAGAACCTTTCGGTGGCTTTTTCTACTTGCCCAGCATGGCTTCACAGCCAAGTACATGAAGGGTATTATCAAATTGACAAGTGACGCGCTGTCCAGGCACTCTGCCCCTCAAGCCCGGTGCTCCTGGCACGGAGTGCCTTAGATGAACAGCTGTATCCCGCTGGTCTTCTAAAAACCTACCAGATTTCCAGCAACAGCGACAAAAATGAGCAGTATCAGCAAACCTCTCCCTGCTTCATTCCTGTGCCGTTTTTGTTTTCCTTTTCCGCGCTCAGCCCGGCACCCCCTCCCCCTAATTCCGCCAGCTCCCTTGCTGCGTCTATATCAGGCCACTCATACGAAGCCATGTGCTATTTGGCAACAGGAGGGGAACCGGATCTAGCGTGATTTGCCCGGACTCCGCCGCATGACTCCTGAGGGCCGCTAAATCAGTTGTTTATCGCGCTAGCCTATGCGCCAAAGGCGAGTTTAGGTATGTTTCAATTACAGCTTCTTTGCACGGAGAGTTGCAGGATGGTCCGCTGCAACCCATGATTGGCTACCTGCCCTCTTCACCAACCAGGTGTAGCAGGAGTCCTCGATCTTAGCGGAGGACCATCGCGCAGTGCAGTAGAATCGAGGACAAATAAAGAGCTCTTCAAAAATCAGCTGTCCTCCCCTCGAGCCTACAGACATCATGGGAACAGCTAGCCACGGGCCTGTACTATTAGCGAGAGACGCAGGCCTGCTATTGGCTCCTGAGCGCCTTTCTCTACCTACTGCCGCAAAGCAACCCGACTTACACGCACAACCAGTGCCCTTTAGCTGCACTTGCTAGCAATATAGACTATATTGCAAAGTGTCTTTAAAAGCTTTCTTGTTCCTCCATAGTGAGCCCGCGAATAAACACGGACGCGAGCTACCAGCACCAGGCAGGCAATGTCGCACCGGGCTTTGCGACGCTGATCCCGGGGCTCCTGGAAAGTGGAGGAAACTTGAGATAATTTTGGGAAACAGTTATCTTATGTATTCTAACTCTATTGTGGCTCATGACGGTACTCAGCTAGGAGCGTAGTCTCTCGTCACCAGGTGTGGGGATGGGGGGTTCTGCTGTTCATGCAGCTTTAGCAGTTTATTACCTAAACAGCACCTAGAAGTGCTTCAGATGGTTTTTTAATTGGAAATTTGTAACAATGGCGGGGAATTCCATCGACATTCCTCCCACCGACGTGCTGGAGTGTCAAATATACGCCGCACAGAGAGAGGGCTGAGCGGCCGTTGCTGCATGCGGGGCGGCCCTGTCTGGGTTTCGTGAACCTGTTCGTTCCGTCTGTATATTTAATTCATTAGCAGCAGAGGAAGTTGAATTTAAACCGCTGCGAAAAGACTTTTGCCTTTCTTGCTTCTTTCCTGGCGCAGGAGGCAGCAGCAACAGCGGCCACGGCAGCAGCAGCACCTCCTCCACAGACACCTCCCCTGTTCAAAATGGCGGCTCTCGAGCAAAACCCCGCCGACGAATTGGTCGACTATGAGGAAGACGAGCAGCAAAATGAGACCAAGGTAAAAGGGGATCTGCAAACACAACACCTGCTACGGGCCCCCATTCCAACGGACGCGTCCTGCGGCCGGCTCCCCCACTTGGCCTCTCTGGGCCTTTCCCAGTTCTTTTTTCTTCTGTTCAACCCTCTATAACAATTAGCAGCATTAATTCTCCTTTGAGCTGCAACCAAGCTGGCGGGATGAATCGGGGTGGGACTGGGTATTGCCTGGCGTCCGCAGCGGGAGCAATTGGCAGCTTTCGTTTGATTGGAATTGTGGAATGAGTTTTTCTTTCTGAAATTCGTGAAAAATATTGAATTTATCATCACTAATTCGTGGGTAGTGAGAATCCAAGCAGTCTGGGGTTGCTGTATATGAGGCATATGCAGTGTTACAAATGGGGAGTAGAAGGCTCCAGGGAAGGAGGTGTACGCACGCCATCGACAGGCAGAACTGGGGAAGTTATCTGAATGTTTATGAGACTGTGATGAAGTCTTCCCCCTTTGCCGATTCGATGGCGTATATACCCCCGCTATGTTTGGATCTGCTGCATGGATGGCTGCTGGGTGTTGCAGCCCTAGTTTGCAAGGCTCGCTTCTCTAATCCACAAGTTTGATTCGCTACAACCTAGGGTTTAGGGTTTAGGGTTTAGGGCTTAGGGTTTGCATTCAGGAGAAGGGTGTCGGCGAGGAAGCAGTAGGTCGCGGCAACTACGTGTCCATTCACGCCAGCGGCTTCCGAGATTTTTTCCTGAAACCCGAGCTTCTTAGAGCCATTGGGGATGCGGGTAGGTAGATATAAATGTCATGAATACCACAAGATAGTATATGGGGAGCACAGCGCCTTCTATGTTTTGCCTCCCGGTGGCTTAGAAAGATTTAATCTGCTGTCTAGACGTTTGTGTCTAGTGTAGTGGTATGTGGCGACAAGAGCCTTGACAGCTGCGGGTCCGGATCTGTTTATTTTATTTTAGTTTATTTTATTTTAGTTGATGTTGACCTCTGTCGAGTAGACACTAGATTTGTGTTCTTTTGTTGGTGTTTCTGTGTATGTATGGATGGTCTTTCTCTTTGTTCGTATTATTACGTATTGTTTGTGTTTACTAGATTTGTTTGTAAGACTTGTTTGTGTTGTTGTTGCAGGCTTCGAACACCCGTCTGAAGTGCAGCACGAGACGATTCCGCATGCGATTACTGGCGTGGATATCTTGTGTCAGGCGAAGAGCGGTATGGGGAAGACAGCAGTATTTGTGTTGTCTATCCTGCAGCAGCTGAACGTCGACTCATCAGCAGCAGCAGGAGCGGGGACGACTACCAAGCGCGCCGGAGGCGGCGAGACAACAGAGGGATCTGCTGCTACTGCAACAACAGCATCAGCAGATGCCAGCGGCGTGCCTGGAGTTATGTGCCTAGGGCTGGCACATACACGTGAACTGGCGTTCCAGATCAAGAATGAGTTCGAGCGCTTCAGCAAATACCTGAAACACGTCAAGTGTGAAGTTGTTTATGGCGGTGTGCCCATTCAGAAGAACATCGAGCTTCTGTCAGACCCCAAGCGCGTCCCCTCCATCCTCATAGGAACCCCAGGCAGAGTCCTCGCTCTACTGAAAGGGAAACACCTCGACCCCAGCAAGATTGCTCACTTTGTCTTAGATGAATGCGACAAGTGCCTCGAGAAGCTCGACATGCGCAAAGACGTGCAATCTATCTTCGTCTCCACTCCAAAGAAGAAGTCAGCCGATGGTCTTCTCTTCGATGTTGTGTTCTGCTTTGATGTGATGAAGCCGTGAAAAATCGTTATTCTTCCCATCTGGGTTCTTAAGGTGTATGCTGTCCGCGTTTGCTGCCATAATCAAACCCTTCCTGGGCTTCTAGATCGGCTGGGCTGCTGCAACAGCGGCTGCAGCTGGGGCATCAGCTGGGGCTGCAGTTGGTGGTGATGGTGTTGGTGCTGCTGCGTCTGACAGACAAGTCATGTTCTTCTCGGCCACGATGGGGCGGGAGATGCGAGCAGTTTGCAAGAGGTTTATGCAGAACCCGGTCGAGGTCTTCATCGACGACGAGAGCAAACTGACGCTGCACGGCTTGCTGCAGTATTACGTGAAGTTGGCGGAGGCGGACAAAAACCGCAGGCTGAATGATTTGCTGGATTCTCTGGAGTTTAATCAGGTCATTATTTTCGTGAAGTCCGTCTCGAGAGCTCAGGCCCTCAACAAACTCCTTACCGAGTGCAACTTCCCCTCGATCGCCATTCATGCAGGGCTGGACCAGGAGGAAAGGTGATTTTGCAAAATAATGGAATCCTTTGATGGAAAACTTTACTCAAGCGAAGGAGCAACGATCTCAGGAACTGTCTGTTCACCGTTTTTTTTTCTTTTTCTGCTTCGTTTTCATGCTTCGTCGAGCTTTCTCTCGGGGCTGCTGCGCTGATGCTCAGGATCAACCGCTACCAGCAGTTCAAGAACTTCGAGAAACGCATTATGGTCGCCACGGATCTCTTCGGCCGAGGAATTGATATTGAACGCGTGAACATCGTTGTCAACTACGATATGCCTGAAAGCAGTGATTCCTACCTTCACAGGTATTTCAACATTTTCTGTTTCTGCATGGATGTATCCACATTGCGTCATATGCATTCAGGTGTATATATGCCGTCACCGCGTGCATCTTGGTATGAAATCATCTCCCCAAAGCGATATCATGCATTTGATTGCGAAATTAAATATATTTTCTTCTTCTTGTTTCCTATCAGGGTCGGCCGTGCTGGGCGCTTCGGCACGAAAGGGCTGGCGGTGACCTTCGTAGCAAGTCAGGAGGATACGAACGTATTGAACGATGTGCAGACACGTTTTGAAGTCCACATCCCGGAGATGCCTGCAACAATTGACGCTTCCCAGTATATTAACCAATGAAAAGAAGACAATAGCTACGGCACCGAGTTGTGTGTGCGATGAAGGGGGAGGAAAACTTCTTTGCCATGTCGCGGCGCCTTTGGTCCAATCGTTCTAATTGATTGAGAGGCGCTGTAGCATGTGTCGCGAGCCATTTTGATGTAAACAAACTCATGATGCTCCGCCTTGTTGAAAGCCAAAGGACTGCTATGTGCTTGTGCAATACTCGTTACGGTTGTTATGACCGAGCCAGCGGTTCAGTAGAGGGTTATTTATGCCCGCCGAGGCGCGAGCAGAGTTGGCCTGTTCTGTTCTTGGGAGTTGGGGCAGTGGGAAGTCAAGGGGTAGTTCAAGAGCCTTTGAAACCTCTTCTCGATCTCGTGTTGTTTACGTATTCTGCCGTTGTTGGGGTATCTCATGCTCTCTCTTGCAATAAAGACAAATCCACTCATTCCCCTGCAAAGCAAATGGGGCGGCATAGGCCGTGTGTGGCGGCCAGTCTGTTGCGGGGATGTTTCTGCCGAGAATTTGAGTGTCACAAGACAAAGGTTGAATTACACTTTAAATGTACTTCGGCTACTTTACTTGGGCAGGGGTATGGGATAGGAACAATACATTGTACATTGAACTGAGTTAAGCTACGTTAGCTGCAATAGCCGCAACCGCAGCGTCAGCTACATTCGTTTCTGCTTATAATGTGTAGTCCAGTCTGCACATAATAGAGAGGGGACCTTAGGTGATATAGATACTGCGACTTAATATTCTGTATAGATGTGGCCCCGCATAGCTGCGTCGGGGGAGGTGAATAGGGTCATATCTGCAGCATTTACTCCTAATCCGTTAAATACTTTAACTCATGAAACTCTCCAGAAACTATAATATGTTTCTTCAAGAGATTTCATAACGGGCTGAGACAGGGGTGCGAGGGAGAGGGGGGAAGGGGGTTATATGCGAGGGCTGTGAGGTTGGAGTCAGCGGATGTTTCTTAAACATGAATGCTCATTCTTTAAGATTTAAACGAATTTTACCTTAACCATAAATAGATGGAATAACATGAAGAGCTATATCAAGTACCCTAGGTCCTACGAGAGCACCTGGGCTGGGCTGGTGGGCGGAGGGAGGTCTATGGGCGGCCGCCCAGTGCCGTAAGCTGCTAAAACGCGGGTGATACTGCAAAGGGGTGATTTTAGGAGGAAATCAAACTTCGTTTCTTTTTTAGAAACAGAGAATCAATCAAGCGAAACTCCAAACGGATTCAGGAGGCGTGATCAATAGCCCAGCGCAGTCGCGGCACTGCGTACTGCGGGTTCCTTGCAGGTTTGCGACCCAGTCTAAGTTTATTCAGGCGAAGTCTTCTGTTCTGAACACAGGAAATCGCATCATTATCTTCTGATTGGTGTTATTAGCAGGGCGTACGCAGCAGGCTAGCCTATAGCCTAAGGCGCGATATCCCCGCAGCAGCAACAGCAGCAACAGCAGCTGCTGCTGCAGCAGCAGGAGAAGCTGTGTCTTCACCGCCTTGTTCTGTCGTGATTTTCTACTCGACACAGCTGGCAGGCACGGGTTCAGCTGGCTTCTCAGGTCGTAACGGGTCTGTTTTCGCAGCACTTCTGGTTGGCTGTCCAGGGCCCCCTATCTGTCTATACGGCTTATAGTTGAGAGGCGAGAGGGCGTTTAACCGAACCCTTCATTTGGTTCTTTTGCAGGATCCTACAGACGCCTGCGGCATCTCTTGTACATCCACGGCAGCAGCAGGCCGCAGCTGTACGTACACCATATAAAGAAGTATTCCTCAAAGAAGATACAATGGTGCAAGAAAGAGACGCACTGACGGGCCACGACTCGACCCAGAACGATACACCAGAACAACTAAAGAAGGTTAGTGTTATTGAATCTCTTTCACGGGCGTTCTTGTACTTCTGCTAATAACCCGTAGGTGTCATTGAGGGCTTGCAGTGTGGCCTCAGTAGTCTTTATCTTCTTCTCTTTTGACTGTTTTGTTTATAATCTGTGCATTTATGTTTAGGATATGTGGGATGAGGTGGAAGCTGAAGAGGCCGAGACGAAGGTTTTCGTTGACACAGTAAGACAGCAGGGATAGATAGCCAAGGAGGTTTTGCTGTTGATATTCGTGTATAAGGGCTAGAATGTAATCCAGTTCAAAAGATTTGATGTGTCTGTGTGTGTGTTTAACAGGATGCAGAAGGAGTAGACGCAGGTAAAGACTGGCTGCCCTACATCATCGCCTCAGTCTTCCTTTCTCTCCTCTTTCCGCCGCTTGGATGCGTCGCATTTTGTCTGTCTTTAGGTGAGTTTGTGTAGTTTCTTTGAGGACATAGTGTATAATAACCAATCAAATAATAATAATAATAATAAAATCACACCCTATAAGTGTGCCGGAGCCAGCGATGTACACACAGACGGGAGACAACAACACAGACAATATAATGTGCAGTAGTATGTCTTGGAGGGAAGAGAAGCAACAACTGACTTGTCTGCATGTATTCTTCTTTTTGTGTTTGCCTGTCTCAGGGGCCCCTGCGGGATCTAAGAGAGCTGTTTGGGCTGAACGTGCGCTTCGCGCGGGTTCTCTTCTCTCTTTCATTTACACATTGCTGCTGGCAATGTTGTTGAGTGAATATCATTTAATTCCAAACAGCGGGGCAGTCCTTGGCTATAGCTATTAATATCACCCTTAGCGGGTCTATGCAAACATTTTCCGCCTGTGTTTGCTGTGGTTATGCTGTGACGGTTGAAGTGTACATACGTACACTTCAACACATACGCACACGCACACACACACACGCATGTACATGCACATACAGACCTTTGTATTCTTGCTCTTTAAGCTTATACATGCATACATGAGCACGCACAGACGCTCTTCGGGGCCCCCCATTACAGTACGTCCCATATTGGGGATGTACGCATGTACATGTCCTCCGCGTGAACATGTACATGTGTTTATTTATAAAGATGTGTAGTTTGGGGGGCCATTTGAGCGGTTTTGTTTGCGGGTAGGGAGGGAGAGGGCCTGTGTGGCTTCTCGCCGGGCTTGTCTTTTGCTTGGATTGTAATACAATTAACAATACACTCCATAGCTGTCCGCCGCCAATCTTTTATGGATGCGCTGCGGGGTTCATTACGGCTATAGACGGCTCAAATAAAACACAGAAAACGAAACATGTGGACTATTTTTGCAATGAAGGGGGACATTTTTTCCCGTCTTTTGCCGTATTACGCTATCGTTATTTACTACTTGTATTTCGAGTTGTTACAACTTCAGTGTCTACTACAACAGCCTACTACATATTACGTACATACTATAGCAGCAGAACAGAATAGTCATAGCTATAGACAACTTCTGCTTTCCATACGCGTTTATAGAAAATGTTGTTGAGTTTTATATACTGCCCCTCCATCCAGCATTTTTATAACCTTGACGCACTGTATTGTTATGTGATTAGGAACTATAGAACAGTTCCTTAGTACAACAAATAGCCCCCTTCATCCCATGGACTAAATGCCCTAACAAAACCCCTGGGATTGATAAGCAAGCACTGTACACGCCGCTGCATGCGGGGGAAGGGCAGCAGGCAATCAACTGCTACTCCAGGAGCGGTAGATGCAGGCCTTTCGGGTTTGAGTAGCCTGGCTAGCCCTTCAGCCCCTCTAAGAGCATGTCGAGTTTGTGTTCAATTTGAGTAAGCTGACGAGACATCCGCCTCTGTTCGTCTTCAACAGCAGACAGACGCGATTCTAACTTTGAGCCTGAGTCGCACATACATTTTCGTGGAAAGACAGATAAATCTGGCAAGCAAACAAAAAAAGCGAAAGAGAATATACCACTACATATTGCAGGCTACTGCCCTCTTCTGAATCTGCTGAATGTAAGTAAAGCTATCTACATCGGCGGAGTGCCTCCCTTGCAAGCAGATGTAAACCAATATGCATGCAAGGGTGTATGCTGATTGCAAAAGATGCACAGCATTGTGTATTGTATTATATCACTATTTATTATTTTGTATATTGGATGATGCATGATTATTCAGTCCCTGACCTGCTGCGCTTTCGCCGCTGTTCTTTAGAGAAGATATCCGACTGTGAAGCTTCTCAAGTTTTTCGGGGTCTATGGAGAAATGCTTTTTCTCGTCTCCGCTGCTCTTTCCAGATGTTGAACGAAGGATAAGCGAGGGATGCTGAAGCCACAACAAAAAGGAGGAAACGCCTAAACCAATATCTGCATATAAACGGAAGCTTAAACCCTGTTTGTTGTTGTGGCTCGCCAAGGGCTTGTTTGCAGCTACAAAAGCAACTGCAGAACAGTCAAGTGTACAGACATCAATGCAGGTTGCTAAACATGTGCGGGAAATCTCGAAAAGAAGGACCGAATAGAAAATGCCGTTAAGATACTCTTTGAAACGAACACATCCTTACACACGCATGCAAGTGCCCATATCTATAGCTGTATATATATATATATATATATATATATATATATATATATATATATATAAGGTTGCACAGCGAAGCATCGCTTACCTCGTTAGTTCGCGCCACGAAGTCTAAAGTGCGTAGATTTTTCAGATCTCCGAGTGCGAAATCTGCCTCAATTTGCTGAGTTTCCTCCTGCAATATCGCAAAGAAGCACACAGATCAGAAGAAGAACACTATCCACAAACCTGCCTCCATTATATCTGACATCGGGGACGAAAAGACAACGCATGAAGCTCGATTCAAATTTCTGAATCAGCAAACAAGCGATGTAGAACGATAAATGCCCAGGAGAATGTAAGGGGGACCCAACATCCTCAAGCAAATGTAAATGGAAGGAATTGCGATAATCAGCTGCAGTTGTTCTATTCCCCAGCATTTGTCGATCCAAGTCAAGTAAGGAATGAGAGAATGTGCTGTTTGTAGATTTGCGTTCATCTCTTACCTTTGCAACTTTCATTAAAGATGGAAGTTCTGCCTTGCAAAATCTCTCAAGGCTGCGGCATCTCCATTTACCGCTGAATTCAGAAAGACCGAAAAATACGAGGCCTGCAGTGTCTGCAGCATCCTTGGTGTTTGTCTCGAGATTTTGAAGTGATATAGAGAACAGAGCAGGACCCATAAAACCCTCGCATATCTCTATTACGCCACTCTCCAGTTCTGTGGAAAGCAAACGCAGCCATCAGCAGCTAATAGAAAGAATGACAAGCCTTTCAAGACTTAGTGCACGCATGTTGATTCAGTGTACTTGCAGCTACACCACAGCCCGCCCTTACCGCCACAAGCTAACCCGGAATGCATGCACCTTCTAGAGCATTCAAACAACAAGCACCCTACACTCACCAGTAATAGACATGCCCGTTGTGTAGACAGCCGCAGCAAGGATGATAGAGTGGCAAGTGTCGGGAACGGCCTCAAGGTCAATGGCGAGGGAGTTTGTTTTCTGATTGAGAGAAAAACTGCCGCCCGCATCTTCAGGGTGTTTGTAGAATATGCAGTCAACGAAGCTGCAACTAGAGTCGAACAAAAGCGCAAAGATATCTGCAGAAAAACAAAACGGAACGAAATGCAACAGATCGAGAGCAAGATGCTTCCATATTATCCCTGAAAAGCCAGAAAAAGCGAATACAAACACTACACATTCCACAACGTCTGTTTCGTCCTGTTCCTCCTCAGCTGTGTAGCTGTGTGTGCTTGCATGCATTGAATTGCTACCAAACAGATGAGCTGTCTGCCCCTTTTCGCCACAACACTAGACCCTATATCCTCAACCGCACCTATGTCAATCCCTCCCGGGTATGCGTCTTCATCAAAAGAAAGCCTGACACATATTTTCCGAAGGGAAGAGAGCTGGGAGAAGGAAACTGCAAGGCAAATCAACCACATACAGCACGCGTACAGTGAGCATTAATTAACTTTCACAACAAAAAATGAGCATGATATCCATTATGCTGATGGCAGCTAACTACTGCAGCTCACCGCGTCTTGTTGGGATTACATCGTGAGCTTTGTCTCGGGCAGTCGAGCCAAGACGGCCGTAAAATGTGTCGCTGCGGACATGGAGCTGCTCATCTTCAGCAGAAGAACCTCCCAGGTACCCGCTATACCCGCTGTTGAGCCTACGGGTAGACATGGCTACAAACTCAGAACCTAAGACCGATGCTGCCGGCTCTCAGAAACTCCCCCTCCAAACAAAGTAAGAGAAGGCTGAGCTTCGTTACGTCCAGCACGTCCCGCTGTTGGTTCTTGGGACCCCCGCAGTGAGTTGATCCTTCAACTCAGGCAATCCTTATTGGAATTGCTTGAGATGCTGCGTCAGCCCGCAAGCCTATGTGCGTACGGGGCGCCTCGCCACCAGGCCACAGCAGCTGTGACTCGAGGCAGCAGAACAGGGCTAAATTTCCCCTGCATGCAATGTTGCTTGAGCTTGGCTTGGCTCAATATTGTCCTAATTATGTTTTTTTATGGAATAGACACGCAGACAGATGAAACGAGCGAGGCTCGTGCGTGTTCCTTCCCACCTAGTTCAAACAAGCGGGGACCAATGTGAGGAAAGCGAGCTTCTTCTTGCAGCCAAGTGGCTGAGATCAAAGACAAATAAAGTCCAAATGGCTTTATATTTCATAAATATACACACATTTATCAGACAATGAACAGATGCAGCGTATGGGTAGTACAAGCCATTCGCGCGTGCCCAGTGGACGCCCGAAGCTGGAGAGCACAACACGTGACAGGAGTCTCAGGCCCAAAACAAATTTATATGTTTTCCCTTGATCAAGTTGAAATAAAATAGAACTTTATGGAATATACTTGTTGTAGAAGTTATCAATTGAGGAGGGATTAATGAAATAAGCCACGAGGCAGCAGTTCCTCTACACGAAGATCACCGGTCATCGGCGAGCAGATATAGAATAAAAGGGCTGATTGAGGCATGCGCACTTAATATAAGATTAGTTAGATGTAATGGAAATATAAAGAAGTCATTCAAATGCTGTATGCTTGATATTATGCATTCAACTAACCCCAACACTTCCCGCGCGTGCGGGATGGATACATAGAGAGATCTTCATCGTTGGTACACAGCACAAAAATATGCACAAACTGGGAAGCCCTCTAATGTACATTGCGTTTCTTCATTACGCTCCACACATGCGGTGCGTCTGGTTCTGTTGAAGGTTATCAATGCGAATGCCGAGTGCAGGCATAGTGAGGTTCCTCCCCCTTAGCAGAAGACTCTCGTGAGTTGCAGTAGTATCGAAAGACCTATCATACGACTTACAGAAAGGTCACTTCATCTCCAGTCAACGGGAGCAGTGGGCAATGCAACCCAAAGACCTGCTGCTTGTGCAGGAAGGTGGCGGCTTGTCATACGAGTTGCAGAGCACCTTGCTGCAACTTTGCTGCAAGACAGCACCACAAGCAGGCGTGCTCAAGCTCCCCTTTGATGAATGCACTAACAGAACACTGGCCAGCCACCGGTCATTGCTGTGTCTTGCTCCTAGGTTGACAGGCACTTTTCACAGTTGGCATTACACCCTAATCAGTGGGTCGATAGCCACTAATATTGCAAATCATCTGTGTGTTCACGAGCCAGACCTCTAACTAGTTAACTCGCGAATCAACTCAAATGGCCCCGCTACACAAGTAGAACCTTTTCAATTGCCCGCTCCACTGCGCTCTTCGCAGAGCATGTGGTTCCATTGAAACCAAGCCGGTTGAGTTAAAAATAATTGCGTCGTTGGACGTAGTAGGCGGGCCGTTGTTCTTGCGCTTTCTTTAGACACTGCCGAGTTGCTAGAAGGTATGTATGGACGTCGGCAGCTGCAGTCACATGGAGCTGGCGCCCAATAACCAGTTCCAACAGCGGGTCAGAACAACAGCGCTTCGGTGTAGGCAGCAAAAGCGCGAGGGGCGGGTCAAAGAGGCCACTGTTGTACTGCAAATTATCCTTCACAGACAAGGAGATTAAGTTGCTTCTAAGATTTTTGCAGGGCATAAATCCGCAAATACAGTGTGCGGTTGGTGCTTTTAGTTTGACCGTCTGACCCCCGGCAGTAGGCGGTGGCCATAGTATTGTCGAGGCTGCAGGTAACGGTTCTTAACCCGCGAGATGCTGGCTCACCAGTGCGTGAGCCATCACTTTGGTGGTGCCCTTGATATGCTTGACTATGAAGTTGTACTGTGTGAAATGGCAGAACCACCAAGCATCCCGTTCACTATATTAGTCTTGATGGCCCTTCGCCAGGTATATCAGGGAGTGACGATGGCCTTGAAGGGTGATATGCCTTCAATAGCAGTAATGTCGACCCTCTTCTACTCCAAACCAGGCCGCGTAGAATTCAAGTACAGGGTACTTCGGCTCTCCGTCCATGGGACGGTGTGCGTACGAGATGGCTGTATGATCCATTTTAATAGCTTTTTTCTTTGCTGGGAGACTACCACTCCAACGGCTGTGCCACTGCACTCGGGTGTTAGGAAGAACTGGCTGCCCCAATCAGGGAGTACGAGTACTGGAAACAACCTGACGGGGCTTCTGGTCCCCTCACACGGTCGTTGACCAAAAACTGTGGCTTGCCCTTCTTCAGAAGAACCTTTAGGTTGGCAGAGATGCAAGCGAATCCAGTGCTAGTAGTAGTACGAGGCTTGCCCGAGGGACTCCAGAATCTCCGTGCAAGTTTACAGGGGTAACGGCCATAAGCACGTGGACTCTATCTTCAACGGATCTGGTCCAACTCCTTCAGAGATAAAAAAACCATAAAAGGCCACTTTTTGTTTGGAAAACAGACACTTGTGCATTCACGAATTACCGCTCCTCAGGTAGCGGCTACATAGAACGCCTCAGGCGAAACAAGCGCTTCTCCACGTTCTGGATGGAAGCACGCTATTCATCTTCCATGTATATATCCATCCATATCTCACTGATTGGTAGCAAGAAGTTGTGGTTGAGCGGCCAGTAAAGCTTGGCAGGTGCATTCACAAGTCCAAAGAACATACAGGTGTACTCCGAATTGCCTGTGCTGGCATGAACAACAGTTTTGTGCTTGCCGCCGAGCTGTACTAGGATCTGCAACCGAGCGATTCCAAATGCTGAATAAATTGCCGAATCACGCTAACCCCAAGGCAATTCATCGGCCCGCAATATCGGAAACTTTTCCTTCACTGGGATTTCGTTGAGAGGCTTGAAGCCGACAAGCATGCGCAGTCCCCCGTCCTTCTGCCTTCCAACACCGGATAGTGCAAAAGCTGTAGTTGTAAGTTTTGATTTGCCTTTTCTTAGCAAGTCACATGCTTGCAGTTTAATTTTCTCTTCAGCATGGAAGAGTTGTCGGTACCTTAAAACAAAATATGAGGGTGCTCCGATGCGCTGAATTGGGCTTTCAGTGGGTGGCCGACCAGATAAAAGCTCCTTTGCGATAGGTATACCTGAGAGCTCTTCCCGTTCCCACTGTTTCCCATGTGTAAAGTGGGTCGGGCGCCTCCAAAACATGGTCTTTGTAGAGTTATAACAACTGAGTACCTACACTGCCCAGTCGTTTCCTGCAACGCCTGTGCCTGTGCACTGGGAGGACGCCTCCCTGCTTCCTTCTTCTCATTTCATTCCCTTCACTCTTCCTGTAGAGCCTAGCATTAGGTGGGATGCTGTTCGAAGCCTTGTTTACTTTAGTTTCTTAGCTCTTTTTATTGGTCTCAAATCATGAGGCCTTGCTGCTATGCAACAGGTGATGCATCCACTACTCGGGTAGAAGCTCGTAACCCATCGTTGCGCATCAGCGGACCGAAGGACATTCATCCATACACTTCCGTATCGATAGTTTTCTTTGTTCGCGGTTGTTGAATACGCCATAGCTAGTTGTGTCGCCGGACTAGGAATAAGCTTATATCGCAGCAGGGCTTCTTCTACAACTCGGATTTGCGTTGAAATTGTGGTACCCTTGCGTAAGTAGGCCCACCACCGTCTTGCCTCCCCTTCAGAAATAGGATGCTCGCAGCAAGGGTTCTTTCCAATGTGCATTTTGAAGGCGAAAATAAAACCCCAGAGAAGCGAGGAACTCCCCCTCAGCCGTCAGATCGCGGCGCCGTCGTGACCGGATGGCAGTCCAAGGCAAAGGCGTTCCTCATGAATTGTTCTCAGAATCAAGTCATTCTCCTCTATATTGGATCCAGAGGTTATACGTGTTTCAGATCGATGGCACAGTCATCGGTGGCATCTTCCCCCGACGGCAGATTACCATCAATTTCCATCGTGCGCGAGGATGAAGGGGGCCGAATGTTGACGGATTTTCAGTGGAATATCTCCATTTTTTAACTGCAAGGGTATTTTTCAACTAAGGAGGTGCGAATGGTGTTTCTTAACTATGGGGATTGGGTTCAGTGCTCACACCTTCGGCGGCGACCCAAGCGGTGCTACCAAGTGACGGGACGGTCTCTGATCATAGCTGAAGATCACGGCGACCTACAATGGAGTCGAAAAGTAAAAATAGGATTACAAAAAACAGCTAGAGTCGTTATCAATCCCAGGGAATCATGCACACAGTGGCGGAAGGGCCTGAGGCGAGCACCAGGAGGAGGCAACATAATCTGCCGCGTCGCGCAGTACGCATAGTTGCAACGCGTGTTACTAGCAAATCACACATGGAAGCATAACCACAAGACCTTTTTGCACCCACTAACACTGTATTTAATTGCTAAAGGCTTACTAACCTCGTGGTAGACAGCCTGTACACACGGAGAAGCGCATCTACCAGCTTCAGACGTACCATACTACAAATTGCTTTCAGATTGGCTTCTCTGATAATTAATTAGGTGTTTAACGATTGCCAAAGGCGTTAGTGCAAGAATTAAGAAGGGGATTGAGCTGTATACTAATATCTGTGGTTTACTCGAGCCAAGAGTAGCAGCAACGAGCGATCCAACACAGGAGACAATACGTCTCCTCCTCTATACATCATGATGTGTCGTAGGCCTTCGCGCGCTGCTGTGCCTCGGATGCCTACAGACTAGAAGGGAATATAAAGCCACCCTTTGGGGCCTATAGGATTAAAAATATTTATAAGATCGCAGCAGCTCTTTCGAGTCTGTATATAAAACCAAGGCTTACAGTAGTAGTAAGGCTATAGCGGGAACGTATAGTGGAGAGTACCACTGGATATAAATAGAACAAGAGCAATTTGAGGTATCTAGAAGAATATTTAGTGGCCTCAATTTCAAATAAATTAAACCTCAATACAATATAAATTTATTTTATTTTCTATACAAGATAACAAGCAGCAAGAGAGCTGCAGCGCTATCTGCGGGGCACTGCTCTCGTGGGGGTGTGGGGGGCTTGTAGGTCTTTTCGCTTTCAAATAATGATATATCAAAGCATTTTTCTGTTGTTTTCCCGTATAAATAAATACAATATCATATAAATAATATACAAGAAAGAAAGCTGCGTTTTTATTGACTCTTTCTCTAGTGCTTCAGTAGCTTCAGTGCCCCGCGCCCGGTGTACATACAGCCAAGCCGACGCTGCCGCATAGCCGCACGGGAGTGCATTTAGTTGTTTGTTATTCATTTAAATTTAGAAAAGATTTATTAAATTAAAAAGAAAATAATTAAATAATAATTAAACAATTAATAGTAGCGATATTGATTGTTACAGAGCAGCTGAGGGGCACCGACACCAGCAGCAGCGGTTTCTGTAGTAGCAGCAGTCTTATCATCACCAAGCTGCAGCAGCAGCAGCAGCAGCAGCAGCCGCAGCAGCAGCAGCAGCAGCACACCCCTCTAGCAGCATCAGTAGGGCTGTGCTGGCAACGAATCTACAGCAGTATGGGCCTTGTTTCGGTGCTTGTGTTGTTGTTTTGTGTTTATTTGCTGCTGACGTGTGGAGAGAGTAAGCGCATGTTGTTTGAACCCACTGTAGGAACTAGCAGAGAAGATATATCTAAGGGGCCTGCTCTGTACTCTTATTAATTGCACCTGGCGGTCTGTCTCGCCTTCTGTCTCTCTTGTTTCTTGTTTGTATCTCTTCGGCTCTGTTCTGTTATAAACAAACCCTATTAATATACGAAGGCTGCGAGAGTAGCTGCAGCTTCTCTATACCTGAGCCCTGGCTGTTGCTGCGGTCCCCCGCAGCAGCAACAGCAGCAGCAGCAGCGCGGACGGCAGCAGCAGCAGCAGCAGTTAAGCCGATCGTTTGCTGCTGCAGCACAATAATTGAAGCAACATCAAATACAGCAATAACTACAGCTACTACAGCAGAGACTTGTGTGTCTCTGCCTCTTCTTCTCTTGTGGATTGGGGGAGAGCTGTTGCTGCGGTTTGTGGGTTTGTCTCTCACATTGCAGCTACAGCTTTCTTATCCTATCATTTTATTTATTGCTTTATTTTCAGAGTTAATACTTGACAGTTTTTAGGCTGCTGCCTTTGGTGCTGCCGCTGCTGCTGCTGCTGCTGCTGCTGCTGCGGCGGGACGTGCTGTTATATTCGGCCCCCACATTTATCTGACAGCCTTAATCCTCTCCTACTTTACTATATATTTGTTTCTTCTTCTCCTTCTTCTTCTTCTTCTACTACTTCTTCTTCTGTAGGATTGTTGTGTTGGTTTTAAACGAGCAAGATGTCGACAGGCCACATCTCCCCATCACCTGCTGTGCTGCAGCAGCAGCAGCAACCCGGAGCAACAGCAGCAGCAGCAGCAGCAGCAGCAGGACAGCAGCAGCCCCTTCCGGGGCCTCAACAGCTAACAGCTTCATCTCCTCTAGTAGCGGGAGCATCGCAAGCTGTTGCGCAGCAGCAACCATCACAGACAGCAGCAGCCCAACCGCAGCAACAGCAGCAACAAGACCCTACACCACAGCCGCAACAACAACAGCAACAGCAACAACAGCAACAACAACAGCAACAACAACAGCCCCCCTCACAGCAACAAGGCCATGGATCCTTACCTGCTGCTAGCTCTCATCCAACATATGTGTCTCCTTCTTTATATATAGGAGATTTACATCCTGATGTTACGGAAGCGATGTTATTTGAGGTTTTCAATTCTGTGGGGCCTGTGACCTCAATTCGTGTGTGTAGAGACAGCGTAACAAGGAGAAGCTTAGGCTATGCCTACGTAAATTATCAAACCCTACAAGATGCAGAACGGTCGTTAGATGCATTAAATTATACATTAATACGGGGGCAACCTTGTAGAATTATGTGGAGTCAGAGAGACCCAAGTCTTCGTAAGAGCGGTAGTGGGAATGTGTTTGTTAAAAATTTAGATAGAAGTATAGATAATAAGGCATTATATGATACCTTCTCGCTATTTGGGAATATATTAAGTTGTAAGGTTGGGGTAGATGAAGCGAATAGAAGCAAAGGATATGGGTTTGTACATTATGAGAGTGAGGCATCAGCTAGAAATGCTATCGAGAAGGTAAATGGTATGCTTATAGGGGGGAAGACAGTGTATGTGGGGCCGTTTGTGACGCGATCAGAAAGAGAGAATGCTGGAGTATATCGTTTTACAAATGTTTATTTGAAAAATCTACCAAGATGTTGGGGTGATGTAGATACATTAAGACCTATCTTGCAGCCGTTTGGGGAGATAACAAGTCTAGTTGTGAAGCAAGATCCGAAGGGGAGGTTGTTTGCTTTCTGTAACTTTGCTGAGCATACAGCAGCGAAAACCTGTGTACAGACACTTAACGGGAAGATTGTTAACTCTGAGGGGTTTAAGGACCCACCACCAACACCACCTGCTGCTGCTGCTGATGCTGCAGCAGCAGCAGCACAACAGCAGCAAACAGCAGCAGAAGGCGAGACAGAAGATGCTTCTTCAGCAACAGCAGCAGGAAAGACAAAGGATACAACAACCAACACAAACAGCAGCAATAGCACAAACAGCAGCACAGCCAATGGGGGAGGAGCTGCAGCAGAGGCAGGGGAGAGCAGCAGCAGCAGCAACAGCAGCAGCAGCAGCAGCAGCGATGAAATGGTATTGTTTGTTGGTCCGCATCAATCTCGGGCTCAACGTGCTGCAGCATTAAGATTGAAATACGAACAACAACAACAAGAAAGAGGAGAAAGATATAGAGGAGTTAATTTATATATTAAAAATTTAGATAATTCTGTTGATGATGATAAGTTGCGGGAGTTATTTGAGCCTTTCGGTCCAACAAGTAGTGTTAAGGTTATGAGAGATGAGAAGGGTATATCGAAAGGTTTTGGTTTTGTTTGTTTTGTTTCTCCTGATGATGCTAGTAAGGCTGTAGCTGAGATGCATTTAAAGTATGTTAATGGGAAGCCATTGTATGCCGGACTAGCAGAGAGAAGAGAACAACGCATGCAACGATTGCAGCAGCGTTTCAGGCTACCACAACTAAGACAGGGGGCTGCTGCTGCTGTTCCGGGGCATGTAGGTTATCCCGGTGCTGCTGCTGCTGCTGCTGCTGCTGCTTTACCTGGGGTTGCAGCCTATCAGCAGCGTGCTATGATATATCCCGCTCAGTCCCATATGGCGGTGCTGCCATGGGCAGGTAGACAGCAGCAGCAGCAGCAGCTGCAGCAGCAAGGGCTAGCACTCCAGCGGGGGTTACCTCCTGCTGCCTTACAGCATATATATGCGCCGCAATCAGCTGTTGCTGCAGCAGCAGCCCTACAGGTTTCCCTACAGCAGCAGCAGCAGCAACAACCCATGATGCAGCAACAGAGAGGTGCGCCGACACATAGAGCAGCACGTGGGGGAGCTGCAGGCAGCGCAAAGCAGCAGCAGCAGCAATTGTTGAAGCAGCAGCAGCAGCTACCAGGAGGAGGATCGTTTAAATTTACCCCACAGGTTCGAAACCCTCGTGTAGATCAACAGCAGCAGCCGCAGCAGCCACCACCACCCTTGCATATCCAGCAGCAGCAGCAGCAGCAGCAACCTCTCGAGGCAGCACATGTACTACTATCCCCAGAAGCACCATTAACAGCAGCAGCATTGGCAGCAGCACAACCCTCGATGCAGAAGCAAATGCTAGGAGAGAGGCTGTTCCCTCTAATCGCGCGGCATCAACCCGAGCTAGCAGGCAAGATAACGGGAATGATGTTAGAGATGGATAATAGTGAGTTGTTGATATTGCTAGAGAGTGAGACACAGCTCAAAAATAAAATAGAAGAAGCATTAGGGGTCTTAAGAGGAGCAAATTAATATAATTTAGAACAAACGCATTTTATATTTTATTAATACGATTCATACAAATAATAATAATACTAGAAATGCAGCACCCGCGATATTCTGGCGGGCTTTCATGCACCATGGAAGCAGCAGCAGCAGCAACACCAACTGCAGCAACAGCAGCAGCAGCAACAGCAGCAGCAGCAACAGCAGCAGCAGCAACAGCAGCAGCAGCAACAGCAGCAGCAGCAACAGCAGCAGCAGCAACAGCAACAGCAGCAGCAGCAGCAGCAGCAACATGAAGGAGCGTGAAACATAAAGACCCAGGGAATCCTGGGAGGCCTTCGATGGCGGCGCGGTTTCCCCCTGTGTCGCCAGCAGCAGCTTCATCCACACTCCCGCTCTGCTGCTGCTGCTGCAGCAGCAGCAGCAGCAGGAGCAGCAGCAGGAGCAGCAGCAGCTGTTGGGGAGTATGTGGAACAAGTGCCTAATGGCAAAGGAAGCAGCAGCAGCAGCCGAGGTGTCAAGACACGGAGGCAGAGAATATAGAAGGACGAGAAGATTTAAATTAATGTGTGAGGCGATAGAGATGGGCTTGATTTGCTGCTGCTGCTGCTGCTGCTGCTATACTGTGTTTAACAGCAGCAGCAGCAGCAACAACAACAGCAGCAGCAACAGCGGCAGCAGCAAGAATGAGTTCAATGATCGGGAGACGGAGGAGAGAGGAGACAGATAAGAAGTGTATGGTTGCTGCTGTTGTCTCCTTCTAGATGGTGTGTGTCTCCTTGCCTAGTCTCTGCTCTGTAGCAGAGACATATCCTTTGCTGATAGCAGCAGTAGCAGCGGCGCTTGCTGCTGCACTAGGGCAGCAGCAGCAACAGCAGCAGCAGGCTCTGTTGCTGTTGCTGCTGCGGTGTAGGGGTTGCATGTATATTTATCTAATGTGGGGTGGGGGGGGGGTTGGGGGGTAGGGGGTGTTAGGGTGTTAGGGTTATATATATTTATTTAATACATGAATCTAACATAAAAAAAAACAAAAACAAACAAACAAAAGACAGACTTTATAAAATCCAACTTCAATCGTTAAGACAAACGAGAAGAGACAGAAGGAGACACACAGACAGAGAGACAGAGAGGAGACAGACAGACTGAGAGAGACAGTAGAGGAGACAGACTAAGAAAGAGACAGTAGAGGAGACAGACAGACTAAGAAAGAGATAGTAGAGGAGACAGACAGACTGAGAGAGACAGTAGAGGAGACAGACAGACTATGGAAGAGACAGTAGAGGAGACAGACAGACTAAGAAAGAGACAGAAGGAGACAGACAGATATATGCTGTAGGGTAGAAGGCTAACAAAACATAGGAGAGACAGAGACAGAGAAGGAGACAGACACCAGAAGTAGTACAGACAGAGACAGAGAAGGAGACAGACACCAGAAGTAGTAGAGACAGAGACAGCTAGCGTACAGTGTAGACAGAGACAGACAGAAAAAGACTTGGGATGATGAAGCAGAGAGGAGACAGACAGATCAGGGGACAGCAGACAACCCCTCACTACATATATCTATATCTATATAAACATATATATATATATATATATATATATATATATATATATATATATATATATATATATATATATATATATATATATATATTAGGTAGATAGATATAGAGAGAAAGATATACATACATAGATAGATAAATAGATAGAGAACTAGATATGCTTACCATATATAGATAGACAAATAGATAGATAGGCAGATATACATGCATATAGGTACATGTGTCTATATCTATATCTATATAAATATATATAGATATATGTAGGTACATTGATACGTATAGATAAATACATATGTCTATATCTGTATAGATATAGATATACAGACAGGTAGATACATAGTGTATAAATATCTGTATATATATTTATTTACATAATATATAGCTGTGTGCCGATCTCTCTCTCTCTCTCTCTCTCTCTCTATATATATATATATATATATATATATATATATATATATACCTATATATATATATATATATATATACATATATATATATATATATATATATATATATATATAGGTAGATAGTAGATAGATATTTAGATATACATCTATATCCATCTCTCTCTCTCTCTCTCTCTCTCTCTCTCTATATATATATATATATATATATATATATATATATATATAGAAAGAGAGAGGGAGAGAGAGACATAGATAATCTACGTATATGCATATATAATTATATACGTATTATTAATTACACTGCCCTCTCTCGTCCCTCTTCTCTGCTATATTCTGCGTTAGCCATATCCATAGAGATACGTATGTCTCTCTGTATATCTATCTATATCTATCTATCTATCTATCTATCTATATCTATATCTATATGTATATCTATATCTATATGTATATCTATATATCTATATCTATATCTATATATCTATATCTATATCTATATATATATATATATGTATATATGAGTTAATTGCTACTTCGTTTCTGTCTCTGTCTATTGCTATCTCCTTCCTACTTCCGTCTGTCTCTAGGGCTACACCAGTTACAAATTAAAAGTAAAGAATAAAAGGAGACAGATCTGTCCCTCCTCCTACTCTCTCCGTATCTGTCTCCCCCTCTAAACCCTAAACCCTATCTTCAAAATTATTAATAATCAAACCCCCAGGTTTCTTCTTAAATGCCATTGTGGATGTCTGCTTAGCCCCCACCCTCCACACACACAGCCTAGCTGTTTCTCTCCCTCTTCGCTAGCTAGCTAGCTAGCTAGCTAGCTAGCGAGGGTGGCTATGGGAGTGTAGAAGAAGGGTTCGGTGTTTGTTTTGTGTGTATGTGTGTGTGTGTGTATGTGTGTTTATAATAGTATAATAATAATAATATAATATATTTAATAGATATACTTCTTCTCATAGAGAGAAGCAGCAGCCTCAGCTCCTCCAGCTCCTCCAGCATACTTTCCAAGCTGTGCTTCGCTATTTGCCTTGGCTCTCTGTAGTAGTGTGTCTTGTGCTATTTGTTTATTTTCTGGCTTCCCAGCCCACTTCTTCAAACACGATGCTTGTAGGGCTCTACCATATGAGAAGGATAGCTTCCAAGGATGATTACCAATTCTATTCATAGCATCTAAATTTAATGATGCTTCTTCTTCAGATTGCCCCCCAGATAAGAACATCACTCCTGGTAGTGCTGGAGGTACAGTCCGTGATAGAGCACGTACAGTAAATAATGCTATTTCCTGGGGTGTAGCTTTAGGTCCTTGTGCTCCTGGCGTAACCATATTCGGTTTTAATAATGCTCCTTCTAATAAAACCTTCTGTTGTTGTAATTGTCTAAATACATGCGATAAAACCTTCTCTGTTACTGCTGCACAGTAACGAATATCATGAGACCCATCTGTTAAGATTTCAGGTTCGACAATAGGCACTAGTTTATTCTTCTGACAGATAGCAGCATAACGAGCCAGACCATAAGATACCTCCGCTATAGATTGCTCCGAGGGCTTCCCCTTAGCCTCATCAATCTGTAATACAGCCCGCCACTTTGCAAAACGAGCGCCAGCTTCATAATACTTCTTACATCTCTCACTCAATCCATCTAATCCCATTGTTGCTTGTTCTCCGTCTGTCCATGGTAGTTCTTCTAATCCTTTATCTACTTTGATTCCTGGTATTATATTTTCCTTCTTTAATAATTCTACCATAGGCACACCCTCTGGGCTCTTCTGATACAATGTCTCCTCAAACAATATCGCACCACTGCAATATTCCCCTAAACCCTTTGTTGTAAATAATAAACCGCGATAGAATGCACGATTCGCTTCTGTATTCTCGACACCAATCGAAGCGAAACGCTTTGCTATTGTTCCTGGAGAAACACACACACAAGTATATCTATCTATCTATCTATCTATATATATATATATATATATATATAGGCAGAGACAAGGTTGAAAGCCCCCCACACACAAGTAATGAAACACTCATAGAAATAAACACTTATGAACACACAGATGCCGCAGTATCTTGAATAAAAATACAATATATTAGGAGTAGAGACACACCAGGAAGTAGCACACACAGAGAGACCCACATCAACTATCGCTCGATCTAACAGATTAATTAATTTAAATATATATATACAGTGTATATTGAGTAGATACAAAAGAAAGAAAGAGAAAGAACATAAATTAAATTATTACCTGTTGATTCATCTGCAGCAAGCAAGCCCTTGCCGGGGGCTGCCAGAGCCTTGGCTGTAGCCGCGAGCTCGCGGGCGACATCTTGGGGCATTTCACACTGTAGAAAACAAACAAAAACCAAAAACAAACAAAATAAATAACTAAAAAGAAGAAAAATCTTAAAAATAAATATAAATACACACATACACCCATACACCGCAAGCTGACACCATGTGCTCCCGCTGCCTATCCATGATGATGCGGCGTTACAACTGAAAGAATACGAATATAAATATATTCTAGTTTAATTAAATATTTTAAACATCATAAAAAACATAAAAACAAGAAAAAAAGCAACTATTTAGGTGTATATACACCCCAAAATCTATATACAGTGTACACACAAGAATGAGCCAAACAACAATATCAACCTTCCGTCGAGGAACAACATTTCAATTGAGGTATATTCTCACCATTTTTATTGATGAAGTAGATGAAAATAATAAAATAAATAGATAAATTGAACTGTAGAATCAAAAGAAGCAGAAAGAACAAAGTGATGAGAAGGTATTTGTAGATAGATAGTGTGGGGTAAGCACGCTATAGGGCTGTATTGGCGGGGGTGATGTCTCTCCTCTCGTTCTCAGCCCCTCTTCGTATAATATCTTCTTTCTTGGTTTTGTTTATTTGTTTTAATTCAATTGTATATAGTGCATTGAAACGCACTCTATAGATCCAATAATGATGATAGGATTTTCTCCCATATAAATCTCTTCAGAGATATATCTTCTTAAGATATATTATGAAGTTAACAACATTCTGTTGTGTCTGTAGTGTATGTACACTGCGCGCGCGCTGCTGGCGTGTCGCAGCTATCGCATTTTCTGTATATCCTGTATCTATTTAAAATATATATCTGTTTATTTCTTCTTCATACAAACTTAGTTATCACAGAAAACAAGAAAACAATAAAAGCTCCACATCCACCATACAGAGACACACTTGTATAAAGATATATATATATATATATATGTTCGATGCTCAGATATGAGCTGGTGCATGCATATCTTCTTGAGTGTATATTATTTATTAAGATCGAACGACATGTTTATTAATTATTTACAGTAGCATAGTCTCTCTCTTTCTACCCAAATAATCCTACATACAGACAAGTTGTATGCTGAGAGTGATTTAGATGTTTACCCTTAACCCGTTGCCTGCTCTATGCTACAACAAGAAAGCACACGGGCATGTTTGCGTTGGGGATTGCTTTGCAGCACGAGTTGTAGCAAGGCGCATAGGAAGGCTTGTCAGGACAGGCCCCCTGTTCTCTCCATCAGCCCAGGGTCTGTCTGCCGCTGTGTTCAGGTGTACTGAGGGGTTCCTCAGTCTCACCTGACGATTGGTTAGAGCTCTAACAGAGCAAATGACGTACAATGGAGCTCACGAGAAAAGAAAACAATTGACATCATCCCCAGCCTATAGGCCTCATGAGCTAAGCAGCAAAAGGATCTGGTGCTTCTAAGGGCCAGGGCCAGCTTGTCATGAGTTGCGATGCAGCGTGCCTCAGTTAGTACTCCAAGACAGCCAGCAATTCACGCACAGACAATCCTCATTTGACTACTGGCGTTACCCCTGTAAACTGTAGTAAGAGCTGCCATTTTATAATTAGTTGGCCCTCCATAGCCAACCTGCGAGCGAGACGAAGTACGAGTGCCCAAATCGAACAGATCATGCTACACCGGGTGGATGGAGATTGAAGAGGGAGTCAGCAGCTCTTGGGGGAAGACACAGCATATGTATATTTTGCTCCTTTGCTGCTCACGATGTTGCTCTGTTACTATCGATGACTCGTATTACACTTGTTACTATCGATGACTCGTATTACACTTGCTAGTGTTGCATGCACAAGAGCAGCAGCGAAGAGGTGGGGGACCAATGCGTATAGTGATGAGGCCAAACGTACAACGTACAGATCTCATAAGTCCTGAATGTCATCAACAAACAGAAAAAGATAAGATGCAACAACGAACAGCAGCTGGGGGAATTCAGCGCTCAGGAACTCACAAGGCGGCATCTCCTGCGCCACATGCGCTTCCTTTGCGACAAGCAGGATAACGTAATTCGAGATTTCAGGAACACGAAGACAGCTGAGAAAGTGAGGAAGCCTGACCATCGCTGCGAGGGAGACCAACATAATCAGGGGATCGGCTTCCCCCTGCATGCAGCATGGTGCCGAGGAAAGAGGCCCATAGAGGTTCAGACTGCACCTGCAGACCAGCCCCTAGTCAAATCTATGTTTATCGAAGATCATAATAATGCTTGGAGAGCTGCTAGAGCTACTTTACACAGGTTTTAAAGAGGGTCTGATAGTTGAAACCGAGGCGGGGAGGTGCAACATACGTCTCCGGCCGTTGGCGCAGTCTCTCCAACCACTGCTCGCCAATAGCGGGGAAGACTAGGGAACTGGTAGAGCTGTAGGTGTAAAAGGCCAGCACAATCGAAGAACTGGTCATATTACCATGGATCCCGCATTTTTGTGTTTTATCAGTTCACCATAACATAATCCTGGGCATGCAGGGGATAATTCAGGGAATTGCATGCATGCAACCTCCAGAAGACATTACTGAGGTCTATGCCGCCCTGGCGTACAAGAAGAGGATTCATATCCTCCAGCTCCTAGTTGCATGTGGATCCTCTACGGTAAGAGTGGTGGAATTACTGTCACGATGAGAAAGCAGCGAGCAGCTCTTCCGCAGGGCGAAGGTGCTGAAGGAAAGACGGAGAAGTCCGTTCACTCCTTCGCGGTGGACTTAAGAAGACCGCATTTTTTCAGATTTGACCCATTAAACAACAGAAATGCGCACAGTTGAAAGAAGACGCCCCAGATTCACTCAGTGAAAAAGAAGATTCCTACGGAGCCAACCCCCCGCCGAAGCTCACTGATAGAGGAGCACTATGCTTTGTTCCACGGTATAAACCACGTCCGAATAGGGGACAAGAGGTAGAGCTGCAGGCAGAAGAACTGCTAAGAAAAGGTTAAGCTAAACTATCAACTAGATAGCTTAACCACCATCCCGTGTTCGTTCAGTGGGCATTGAAGCCATGCCCCTCAGCTGAATCACGCCACCCGGAAGTTGCCGGTACCGATGCTGCTGGAGTTCAGGACCTCGTCGGTCTCGCATCAAACTACCACAACTTCATCTCAGTAAAGGCTCGCATTGATCGAACTCAATTTATTGGGAGACGGACAGAATAAAAAACCACAAGAAGCCTCAACAGACACCGGAGATCGTCTCCAGTACTCGCGTTTCCTGGTTTCGACAAAACTGTCTTCCTATCAACTCATGACAGTGACAGAGCAATTGGGATGATGATCGTTCAGAGAATGAACTGCTCGAATAGGGTCAGAGTGGCAGCATGCTATTTACACAGTTTCACGGAATGATAGTACGAGGATCTAGCACATGAGAAGGAGCTCTATACGCTCTAGTGAGGCCTCGAAAAATATTGACAGTGCCTATGGGGCAACCCCATCACTGCTGAAACTGACCATCTGTCTACTACGTATCTGAAGAAGAGCTTTCAAGGCTTAGACAATGAAGGAGATGCTTGGCGGCTTCGCCCGCTCACAGTTATATCCCACGAAGTAAAGTACAGCACGGAGAAAGCTTAGCTGAGCTCTCTACCGGTCTGACACATACAGTAAGGTTTAAATGTTATCATGCCGATGTTTCTAGCTTTGCAGAAAATGCCTGGATATTGCGCAATTTCTCTATAGCTGCTGACGGAAACATAACATACATAACTACTGACTTCAAAACGAGCCCGAGCCGTGCAAGTTGATCGTATTACAGCTGAAATCGAGGTAAATAGCTCACCTTTATTGAGGAAAGATAATTAAATAACATTGTATGAGCATAATCGTAAAAAGTAGATGATCCAGGAGAGGGTTTCGTAGATGAGCCTTTCGATCCTTGTGAGCGGCGCCAGGCAGAACTGTCGGCTGCAATTATATTAAAGACAGGGATATTCAGTGTAAGACGCCCAAGCAGACAGGCACAAACATTGTCTTCAAAACTGGAAAAATAAGAATATTAAGGATAATCTAAGGGAGACGTTAGCAGAAACTTGCACGCGTGCAATAAATTTCGTGTACGCCTGCGCCGGGTGTACGTGCAGGTCGGCATGAAGATCAACGCACAAATTATGAGGCGGATTCATTTACAATGGAAATAGACTTCTTTGATTCATTACGATCTCATTTAATATTTAAAATATTTGTTTTTTTTTGTAGATATACATCCTAGAGAATGGCCCACCGGACCTTTGATGACGGCTTCCGCCCTGTCCCACATCAGCTAGCAAACGGAAACAAAACACGAATTGCAAGATGAAACGCATGCAAAAACCTTCCCGCACAGTTAATTTCAGAAATACTTGATTGAAAAACATCTTTTAATGCCTTACTTTCCCAATTTTTTTATGAAGTAGACTAAACACAAAGTGAGCATGCAGCACTTTTCGTCGCTGCCTCCGCTCTTTAGGGCGAATCATTCTGCAAAACTTAGATAACCCCAGCGAAAACCTTCAATGGATATTTACAATAATCTTCTTATGGTTAAGAATTACCTACAAACACCTTTAGGGGGGGAATCCTCAGGAAAGTTGTTAGGCTGATTCAGAAGACGACGAGCAATGAACAGGTAACATTGTAGAGTTTGAAAGAAAACAGAGTTGTACGTACACTGCAGTTAAAGAAGGAATATGATAACATTTAAGCAGCCCTCTGCTTTCAGGGGCTCTGCCTTCCCTGCCGTCTACACCTCCACGACTCCGGTTCTTCGGTGTGCTCCAGCAGCAGCAGCAGCAGGGGCAGCAGCAGCAACAGCAGCAGCAACAACAGCAGCAGCAGCAACAGCAGCAGCAACAACAGCAGCAGCCACGGCAAGTATTGCTGAAGCCCCAAGGAGTCGAATTCATCCCATTTCCCTCAAAAGCCTCTCTCGGTGCAGCAGCAGAAGCAGCAGGTTCAAAAGCAGCAGCAGCAGCAGCAGCAGCAGCAGCAGCAGCACGTTTGGCAGCACTCGATACACTCCCCTTGATAAGGACAAGGGGCTTCTATACCGCTACCACCATCGTCTTCGCCTCTACAGCAACTGCAGCAGCAGCAGCAACCACAACAGCAGCAGCAGCAGCAGCAGCACTAGCAATACCGGGAGCAGCAGCAGCAGCAGCAGCAGCAGCAGCAGCGCAAGGAGCAGCAAGGCTCCGCCTGCTGGAGCTGTCAGAGGCAGCTATCGTGGTGATGATAAGCCAAAGTATGTTGAGCAGCACCAACAGCAGCAGAAGAATGTTTGGTTGAAGCAGCAAGACCTTCGGGTGTCTCCGCTGCTGCTGCCGTCTCTGCGGCGTGTCTGCAGACAGCTGCGCTTCCTGTCTGTACACCCGCACCTTCTTGCTGCTGTCTGTCCCCCTATAGAACATTCTCTTCTTGATCGAATGAAATCAAATAAAAATATTGAAGATACAGCAATCTATCCAAGAGAAAAAGACAGACACAGACCGCAGCAGCTAGCTGCGCTGCTGCTGCACAACGTGTGGGGTGGAGCTGTATACTTCTCCCCTAACATTACAAGGGCTTATCTGCAAGCTGCTGCTGCTGCATCTGCTGCTGCAGCAACAACAGCAGTAGCAGCAGCAGCAGCAGCAGGACCACGAAAAGCATCAGCACCAGCAGCAGCACCAGTAGCACCATCACCTCCAGACGCAGCAGCAGCAACAGCAGCAGCAGCAGCAGCAGCAGAACTGCAGCTTCCGCAGCTGCTCACTCGGGTGGCTACGAGATACGTGCGTAAGGAGGTGCAGCAACAGCTTCTTCGGCAGCAGCAGCAAGCAGCAGCTAGGGAGTCTTCTACGGCAGCAACAGCAGCAGCAGCAGCAGCAGCAGCAGCAGAGCCGGCATCAACACCAACATTAACAGGAGCACCCGAAGGAGCAGCAACAGCAGCAGCAGCAGCAGCAGCAGCAGCAACAGCAGCAGCAGCAGCAGTGGAAGCTTTACCAGAGGCTCTGTTTGTAACAAGTCGTTGGCTTAGTGCAGCAAAGCAGCAATGTCTGCTGCTGTCTACTGAGCGTAGAGTCTGTCTGCTGCTCGGCTTCCTTCGTACTCTTTCTGAATTAGAAGAAACCCTAAAAACGTTACTCCGTCCTGCAGCAGCAGCAGCAGCAGCAGCAGCTGCTGCTGCAGCAGGTGCAGCAGCAGAAGCAACAGCAGCAGCATCGAATCCGTCTGTTGCAGTTCATTCTGGTGCCGCTGCTGCTGCTGCGGGTTCTGTTGCTTCTGTCTTCGCTCCTCCTCCTCCTCCTCCTCCTACTACTACTACTGCTGCTGCTGCTGCTGCTGCTGCTGCTTCTTCAAGGGGCTTTGAGGTTCAGCAGGTGCTGCAGACTGGGGATGATTTGGTGGCTGCTCTCCAAACGAAGAAGAAGATGCTGCTGCAGCAGCACTTCAGCTGTCTCCGCACCTTTCTCTCTCTGCAAGAACATAAAAGAAAACAAAGCAGCAGCTACTCTACCCCTCTCCTTCCTTCTCGAGCAGAGATGCATGAAGCAGCCAACAGGCTGCTCACAGGCCACGTACGAACGCAGCAGCAGCAGCAGCAGCAGCAGCAAGAGCAGCAGCAGCAGCAGCAACAGCAGCAACAGCAGCAGCTTCAACTCAGGGGAATTGCTAGAGCCTTTAGACCTGTGCCTCTGGAGCATCTCACAGACAATTTCTTATGCGGTCCAAGAATAAGAAGCAACGGCCGTAGCAGCAGCAGCAGCAGCAGCAGCAGCAGCAGCAGCAATGGCAGCAGCAGCAGCAGCAGCAGCAGCCTCCGTCCTGGATTGCTGTTAGTTGCTCATCCCTCCATAGCAGATGCCTTTGTAAGGGAGTCTGTTGTGCTGCTATCTTCTGTAAGCAACAACACTGTCGAGGGGTTTATGCTGAACCGGAGCTGCAGCAGAAGCAGCAAGAAGAGCAGCAACAGCAGCAGCAGCAGCAGCAGCAACAGCAGCAGGTGCGCTAAGCTGCTGCAGCGCTCCATAGAAAGGCTACCCTCTCCCCTACATCTGCTGGCAGCCTGGCGTGAACAGCAGCAGCAGCAGCAGCAAGAAAAACAACAACAACAACAACAGCAGCAGCAGCAGCATCAGCAACAACAACAACAGCAGCAGCAGCAACAGCAACAACAGCAAGAAGAGCTGCAGCAGCAGGATGAGCAGCAATGCAGCGAGGAAGAAGGCAGGGGTAGATGGAGCAGTTTGCTTCGAGACGATCCCCAGCTGCTGCTGCTGCTGCGGGAAGTACAGACAGCAGCAGCAGCAACACAAGGGCCTTTGAGGAGAAAGAGAAGGTTGCTGCAGCAGCAGGAGCAGCTGCTGCAGCAAGCACTGGTTACAGCCCTGGCGCAGCGAGCTGTCGAGACACTGTCTGCCGCTCCCCACAGCAGCAGCAGCAGCAGCAACAACAGCAGCAGCAGCGGCATCATTCTTACCAGTAGTAGCAGCCCTCATGCTGCTGCCAGCAGTCAACTCTCAGAAGACGTTGGCCTCAGTAGCAACAGCAACAACAGCAGCAGCAGCAGCAGCACCTGCAGCAGCAGCACCTGCAGCAGCAGCAGCAGCAGCAGCAGCAGCAGCAGCAGCAGCAGCAGTTTCGTGCTGCGCGTTGCACCTGCCGATATAGAGGAAGCGCCTCTCCTACATAATCTGATTTCCCCTGTTTTCTCTGAGTATCGAAGAGACAGAAACATCCCTCGAAAGCAGCAGCAGCAGCAGCAGCAGCAGCAGCAAAACCTGCAGCAGCAGCAGCAGCAGCAGAAGCTTGTTCTATGGCTGGAGGAAGGCATCAAGAGAGCTACCGACGGAACAGCCGCTGCAGCATTGCAGCAGCAGGACCAGAAAACCCGGCTGCAGCAGCTCTTAAATCTGCTGCTGCAGCAGCAGCAACAAGTCGATGACCTCAACCTTCCAACCAACAGCAGCAGCAACAGCAGCAGCAGCAACAGCAGCAACAGCAGCAGCAGCAACAGCAGCAACAGCAGCAGCAGCAGCAGCAGCAGGGAGTGGGTAGACGGTGTAGGGAAGGTGCGTCTCGGAGGCCCCTGCGAAAGTTTTGTGAAGTTAAGATTAGAGAGATGGAGAGCAGCAAAAGCAGAAGACGCAGACACGAGCTGTCTATGCACCGCAGACCACTCACACAAGAGCAGCGTGCAATGCTCAGCAGCAGCAACAGCAGCAGCAGCAGCAGCTGCTGCTGCTGCTGAAGCTCCTGCTGCAGCAGCAGCAGCTGCTGCATCAGCTGCTGCAGTGCAGCCGTCTGAGGAGAGAGAACTGCTCGTCAGAGAAAGCCTCATCTTAGGGAGAATGGTGTGGAAGCAGCAGCAGCTGCAGCAGGAGCTGCAGCAGGGATTCTGGCTTGTGTTGGAGTGTACAGACACCGCAGTGCTGGAGGAGATGCTGTTTGGCTGCTGCTGTGCATGCAGCCCCACTCCGAGCAAGATGGAAGGGTTGAGGGGAGAGAAGAAGGGCCGTGCTGTTGCTGCTGCTGCTGCCGCTGCTACTGCTGCTACTGCTGCTGCTGCTGCTGCTGATGGTGGTGCTGCAGCAGCTGTTGCATGCCCTCTATGCTGCAGCCGTAAGGTGTACAGACAGCTGCTTGCTGCAGCAGACGGCGCAACTTCTTCTTTCTTTGTGCCCGCTAGCCGTTTGTCTCCTTTGATTGTTGCTGCGCTGCAGCAGGCATCTAACTGTGCCTGGATTAAATATAATCTAACATCATCATCATCAGACACACTCAACTCTTCCTCTACGTAGATATCTCTTTCTTTCTCTCGCTTTCTTCTGCAGCAACTAGTGGAACAGTTGAAGCAGCAGCAGCAGCAGCAGCAGCTGCTGCTGCTGCTGCTGCTGCTGCTGCTGCTGTTGCTGCTGCTTCCCTCCAGTGCAACCTTAGTTTAAACAGCTGCTATGGAGACGCCACAGCTCCACAGAGAAAGGCAAGAGACCGCCCCTCTCAGATCTCTAGCTAGCTGGCTCATTCTCTAGCTAGCTAGCTAGCTAGCTAGCTAGTATTTGTAGGTAGCTACTTAAGTGCGTAGGAAGCTAGCTACCCTCCCAGGTCCCCTCCCAGGTCAGGCCGCACAAAGCTAGCTATTATCTAGGTAGGTAGGTAGGTAGCTAGCTAGCTAGCTAGCTGCATAGAGGTCGCTACTTGAGCAGCCAGCTAGCTGAGCGGCCCTCTAGACGGACAGCTAGCCAGCTAGCCACCTATCCAGCTAGCTAGCTAGCTGTACTACTGCCTGCATTATCTACTTTCGTCTTCGTTGTCTTCTGCTGCATCCTATA
>OY986956.1:972066-979566 GCA_963920595.1 Eimeria praecox
GGCGGCTGTGCATGCTGGCCTACAACTCGCTGAGTTAGGGTTTCCCCCACAGGTGATTGAACCCCTAAACCCTAAACCCTAAACCCTAAACCCTAGACCCTAAACCCTAGACCCTAAACAGTTGTCCTTCTCTCTTGTGTTTCCTCTCTGATTGCTGAGTCTCAAAGCCTAGGCCTTCATGTATAAAGACAGCATCTTTAGGGTTTAGGGTTTAGGGTTTAGGGTTTAGGGTTTAGGGTTTGTGTGCAGCGCCAGCATCGAGGGCTTTACAACGTGGGGCGGCTCGGGCTCTCTCTCTTCTTTGTTGTTCATTCAGTGCTTATTTGCGGTCAGCTTTGTAAACCCTAAACCCTAAACCCTAAACCCTAAACCCTAGACCCTAAACCCTAGATTGTGTGGATGTTGTAGCTGTTGGGGTTTACGACTCTAACTCACAGACAGCTAAAGAAAGCGAAAGAAAAGAAAAAGAGACGAAGGCAAACAAAAGACAAACATAATATATTTAATACGGCGTAGATACACAAAGATTAAATACTTACAGTTCTGCATATATATATATATATATATATATATATACATATATATATATATATATATATATATATATATATATATATATATATATACTGTCTATACACACAGCTATCTGTTCATATAGATAATATTATGTATATATATATATATATATATATATATATACATGTGTACATATGCATATACATCCGCCTATGCATTGTATATCTTATATACCTACACACGCGTCTGTACATCATGCCTGCCTGCCTGCCTGCCTGCATGCATGCATGCATGCATAGCATTCTGTGTGATTTTGGGGCTGTCTTTTTTTTAGGTCTTGTTCATCAAGAGCCACTGCATGCACTCTATCTTTGTGCTGCTTCTTTTCTGGGGCTGTTAGGAGTTGAATTACTTTATTCAAGAAAATCCTGTCTCCCTCTGTGGTGAGAGAGACGTATTTAAGGACACAAAGCCCCAAAAAGGGCTTGCATGCATGCAGAGGCCTGCATGCAAAGACGTACAGCCCCAAAGAGGGCTTGCATGCATGCAGGGATCTGCATGCATGCTGCATGCGGTGTACTGCATCCTTACTTGTAGAAGACAAAGATAAAACCCTAAAATAAAAACAAACAGATACACGCTGACCCCACACATTTGAGGTGTACGTACACCTCAGCTGCATGCAATAAAATTGCTGCTGCTGCTGTTTTTCTTTTTTTAATTTTTTTGCAGGTTTCTCGCAGAACGAAGACGTTTTTGTCTTTGGATTATAGGAGGTATGATTTGTGTTTTTAATATTTATTTTGTTCATTCTTTCTCTTCATGTGTCTGCTCTGTATCTTCTGTCTCTTTCTTGTTTTTCTTATTTCGTCTTGTCTATGTATTGTATGTTGCTGTTTTTTATTGTCTCTCTTCTTCCTGTCTTGTGTCTCTCTGTGTTTATTTGTTTTTGTTTTTCTGTCTCTGCTTTGTTCTCTAGATTTTCTCTGTCTCCAAGCTTCTATTTGCTGCTTCACTCATGCTCTGCTGCGCTGCTGCATCCTGTCTCCTCTCTGCTGCAGCTGTGTCTCTCTTGTGTTGCTGCTGTCTCCTTTTCTTTTAATTTCAACACTATTTATTAGATAAATATTTATATATAACAACAGACGTATTCCCGTTTTTTTTTTAATTTATTTAATTTATTCACTACTGTTATTAATAATAATAATAATAATTATTATTATTAAATTATTATTAATAATAATTATTATAAAATTTTAATCTATAATTAATTTTTAATTAATTAATTTCAATTAAATTAGTTATACTTCTTCTTTGCTTCTCTCTGCATGCAGCTCTCGGCATCGCTGCATTAAGCGAGCAGCAAATTTTGAAGACGGAGCCCCCGCGTTCTTTGCTGGGATGATTGCATGCATGCATGCATGTATATTATATTATTTATTTTATTTATTTATTTATTTATATTTGTTTTTCTGTCTCCTTTGTCTCCTGCAAATGTCTCTCTGAGGAGAAGGAGACAGATAAGAGAGGAGACAGACAGATAATCCAAGAAGATAGCTCTCTTATATAAACCCTCTCTTATCTTAGGGTTTATCCCTACAGACATGTTGTATCTTCTTCTACTTTGCTTGCTGATAGAACAAGCTGTTTGTCAACTATTTTAAATAAATAAGGCGTATCTTTCTCTCTAACAACTATTAATTTATTTGTCTCTGTTTACCTCAGCTATACACTAAAGTATATACACTCAAGATACAAAAAAAAAAACAAGTTGAAGGGTAGCTACGGGGTGTATAGACAGCTCGTTGTATTTGTTGCTGCTTCTCAGTCCCTCTACTCCTTTGTTGTTTTGCTGCTGAAGCTGTCTTCCCTTAATCTCGTTTTTTTCTTTGTTTGCTTTCTTTTATATCTTTTTCTACTTAAAACTTGTGGCGTCTCTTCACCTATTTGTCTGTTTATCTGTCTGTACACCGTGTAGACAAGAGCTGCACTTTGGGGTGTCTGACGTCTTTCATTTTCGTTCTTTTGTTTGTCTGCTCTTCTCTCTGTCTCCTCTCGTTCTGTTTGCTTAATATTTTCTTCGTTTTCTTAGATTAAAGGCTCTACAGCTGCTGCTGAAGGGGGTTATATATGGCTTACTTGCTCCGCCCTCGTAGACTATATATATAAATATATAAGTTCTCCCAACCCCTCTCTATATACAGCTTTAGAAAGAAATAAACAATATATTATATCTAAGTCTTCTTTCCTTCCTGAATTCAATGTTTCTCTTTACTGCTAAGAGGGAGAGATGCCTCGCTCCTTAGGCAACATACACTACACTACTCACAATCAAAGGATTAGAAGCATCAAGCATTCCCTTGAGGACTTCTCCGGGGCTGCATGCCTTTCTCTAATCTTGTATTTTCTGTCTATTCTACTATCCCTTAAGACCGCTGTATTACCCCGCAGAGCTAACACTCGACTGTATCTACTCGTGCTCGTAGCTTACCCATTACTGACAGAAGCACTTTGTACTACAAGATTGCAAGTCTCAGGTGTTTTGACACATGTAGCTATCCTTCGACTTCGCGTACAGTCTGTAGATACAGGGAAGCGACTTCTTTGGAGTTTGAAGGGAGGTCATGAACCGTAGCTGTACCGAAGGCAGTCAAGCGGGGGGCAGCCTCGCCTCCCCGAGCAGAGAGAAACTAAGGGTTTTCATCTTTTATAATCCCTAAAGAAGTAGAAGTGTCATTGAGGACATCTGAGAAAGAGTTGGACTGCTGTTTCTAACGGGGTCTACAGGTTGAAAGCAATACGTAGATGTACAGACACCCCGAGTTGCAAGGCAACATTTAAGTCGCCAGAAGTTGCATTGAGACAGATTGCAGGGGAAAACCCGAAAAGTTGAATTGAAAAGGACCTGATCCGAGGGGGATTATTTGTTTTTATTAATTGTTTATCACTTTTCACGATCTTATGCAGCAGGCATTCCCGTGCGTTCTGCTTTCCGGCATCCATCTCCTTGCCGGCTCGAGCTCATCTACAGTGGAGCGTGTAGGGCGACATTCGTAGGATATTTATGTTTTTTCTTCTAAATTTGCTTCATTACTATAAAAGTAAATACAAAAGCATTCTATTCCACTGGTTTTAAGCTAAGGTTTCTTGAATTTCCGTACCTTTGCACCTGCGCGTTTCAGCTAACACGAGGACCCTCATTCAGAAGCCCAGCGACGCGAACGAGCCCCCCTCGACAAAGGCATCGATGCATGAGTGGAGGGATCGCGGCTGTTGCTTCTTTTGTCCTTGTTTTTCGTCTTCTTCGAGGGTTCGTCTTCCGCTTTCTGTATTTTTAGACGCAAGAAGGCGCAGCGTAGAAGCCCACACTGTCGCCTCCCTCCGGCCCGTCATCCCCGCCCGACTCGAGTTTCGAGGGCGGCCTGTCGCTTCTTTCTGTCAACGACTTCTCCTTCATATGAGAGGATCAGCCTTTGATTATTGCTGCAGGAAGGCCTGAGAGGCAGCTGCTTCCCCAAAGGGGGAATGGGGCCCCCGACACGCGGTTCCCGCCGGAGTGTGATGAGGGGGCTCGAGGAACGTAGCGTTTCTGTACACTGCGTTTGACGAGTTAGAGATGGAAGTTTGGAAGCTTTCTTGGCGATCCATTCTAATGGGTTCTGCCTTTGCTTCCGTCTGTTCTTACCTGTTTTGGGGGGCCCTTCTGGGCTTCTCCTGCAGGCTGCAGGGGGCCCTTTGCCTCATGGGCAGGGCTGAAGAATCACGTTGGACGAATGTAGCTGCTACTCTAACAGACCCCTCCTATGAGTTGATAGCTTCCTATGAACAGACGGGGGCTTCGGCCCCCTCTTGGGACTCTCTACCTGGCGTGGCGAGCGAGCAGCAGCTCGCGGCTTCTGTTGCTCCTGCTGGTAAAGGAGTCACGGGGAGACGATTCAAGGCGAAGGTTGGTGCTTCTATGCTGGTGCTGCTGTTTACTGCAGGGATTCTTTCGGGGCTGCATGCAGGGGGTAGCTTGCTGCGTGGGGCAGGCCGCCCTCCCCCGAAGAAGAAGAAAAAGAAGAAGAGCTGTAGAGGCTATCCTCGAGATGTAGATCAACTTATTGCTGCAGCAAAGGCAGTGGCGAGGACTCTAAAGGAAGATGAGGTGGCTTCGAGGGTGTCTTCTTCTTTGCTAGCTCATGTGCTTGCTTTGAAAGGAGGAGAAGGCGAAGAAGATAATATAGCTGGGGCTTGCTATCTTGCCAGCAGCAGCGGCCCTGAAGGGCGTGCTGCTGCAGGAGGAGCAGCAGGAGAAGAGGGAGAACCAGCAGCAGAAGCAGCAGAAGGAAGAGGAAGAGCAGCAAAAGCAGAAGCAGAAGCAGAAGAAGAAGAAGAAGAATATGCTGTAGCAGAAGCAGAAGCTGCAGCAGCAACAGGTGCAGCAACAGCAGGTGCAGGTGCAGGTGTAGGAGGAGCAGGAGCAGGTGATGTCAGTGAAGATACTATAGATTCTTTCTCAGGTCCGTGGGGATCCATATTATCTCTTACTCGAGAGCTTCAACATTTATTTCTTGCTCGTCTTCGTTATCTACAGCGCGAGGCGGGGTTCTTAGCTCATAGTACTGCCTTCAGGGCGTCGAGTGTAAGTTCTATGGCGGCAGCTGTAGAGACAGACGCCACACGTATAGAGGCAGCCTTAACAGATCAGATGGCTCGAGCATCAAGATGGGATTTTCATATGTTATCTACGATGCTGCAAGCGGGAGAGAGGCTAATAGAGGCACATCCGAGGGATGCTGCTGAGGCAGCTCGTCTCTTACATTCTCTAGCTAGAAGAGCTTCAAGTGCAGAAGCAGTATTTAAACGAATTAAGAAAGGATATGAGCAAGTCCTCCGTTGGGAAGATATATCAAGACCTCGACAACTAGCAGAATATAATTTAGAGGGGACAGAGCTTCTACATCGATTACAACAACTTATATTAGATGCAGAACAACGTGCTACTATACCAGGAAAGACAAGAAGAATATGGAATGCGGCTATAAAACGTATGCAACAAGCTAAGACACAGGCAGAACTTATGCTCAGGTTTCTAGAGGGAGAGAAAAGGCCAGTTAGGGCTTTAGCGTATCTCCATAGGATGAAGCATCATTGTAGAGATGCTGAAGATGCAATAACAGAGGCACAGAGACAAGAAGAACTAACAGAAACAGAAACAGAAACAGATTCTGATTCCGATACAGATCAAGATAGAGATAGAGATAGAGATAGAGATAGAGATAGAGAAGAAGGAAGAGAAGATAAAAGAAGAGGAGAACAGAAGAAAAGAGATGATTCAAGGGGAGGAAGAGAAGGAAAAAGTCTACTAATTCAAAATCTACGAAGACGTGCTCAGAGAGAAGCAGCAACAGCAACAAAACATGCAGAGTTTGTTACTCAACTTGTACATCGGATGGAGGAAGCAGAAGCTATGATGTTGAGGCCTCTACAACAACAGCATTTCCAGCTAGGAAGATCTGCTACAGTAGCTCATCAACTAGCGAGACTAACAGTAAATGCAGCGAAAGCAACACAAGAAGCAGCAGATTTAGTAGAAGGGACAGAAAGACTTGCTGCAGTACAGTCAGGGGTTAAAAGAGCAGAAGAATTAAGAAGAGAGGCATTTGATTCGGCTGCTGCTGTTGTTAGATGTGTAGCAAACAATGGGGCTTGGTCTCAGTTAGATTTAGCTGTAAATGCTGCTGTTGCAAAGCTGCAAGAAGGCGTCGAGGCGCTTTCATTAACAAGATCTCCTAGAGAGAGTCAACATCGTAGAGCTGTACAGCTACTACGAGACGGAAACGCTAGTCTAACAAGAAGAAGGTATAGAACTACGGCGCAGCTGGCGTCTGCTGGTAGACACGCGATTTCTTTGCTTGGGCTTGCTAGACGTGTAGAACAACTTCGTCTTCTAGAAGAAACACGAGTAGGAATAGATGAGGGACGAGAAGGAAAGGATGATGATGGTGGAGCTGTTTAGAGTTTACTGACAGATTCTACTTGTCATGAAATCAAACTGGCAACTCGTCTTCAAAGAATTGACGCAGTGTATAAAAATGCACACAAATATATATATATATATATATATATATATATATATATATATATATATATATATATATATATATATATATATATATATCTTACACTCTATATGCATGTTGGAAGAAACAAAGAAAAGCGCTGCGGTTTCAGGTTCGCAGCTGCAGGTTTGTACTGTGAGGAAAAACAACTTCTTGCGGTGTCTGTACAGCCGAAGGAAGTTGTATCTAAATAAATAATATTATTAAAAACAAAAGTAAAACAACAGTCAGCGAACGTATAAGAAAGTAATACATATGAATATATTTATATTATATATTCTTCTTCGTATATATGAAGAAGTTTATATCTGTTAGATTGTGTGAGAATGGAGGAGAGGTTTTGCTGCTGCCTTTCTCTATGAGGCGTGGCCATTTGTTGTTTTTTCTCTCCCTTCGTTTTTTGTGTTTTTTTTTATGCATGCGTCAACGAGCATCAGACAGACAGACAGACAGACAGAGAGACAAATAAAAGCAGCGGAAATGTCGAGGAAGTGTTTCAACAGCTCGTCATTGCCTTTGCTTTCTTACGAACAGCAGCAGCAGCAGCAGCAGCAGCAACAACAGCAACAGCAGCAGCGCTGAGACAGTATAAGATTACTGCTGAGGCGCTTCTCTTATTGCTGTATTTTCCTTCTCTTTATTTATTTTCACCTCCGAATAAACGAAGAGCATAACGCCTCGTTTTCTTGTTATTGCCGCTGAAGAATGTATCTGTTTGCCTCACTCGTAGGATGTTAATGATAGAGCAGAGAATAGAAGTAGGGGGTTTAGGGTTTAGGGTTTATTATATATACACTTGCTGGGGGGAGGGAGGGGGTTTATAGGTAGAAAGAGAAACAGCAGATATACATTAAACACAGCAGAAGAGCTGTAGCATACA